>JAEIJG010000298.1:0-20783 GCA_037289395.1 Beauveria scarabaeidicola | reverse complement strand
GGGAGGGGGGCTTTGTGTTAAGTTTTTTTTTTTTTTTTTTTTTTTTTTTTTTTTTGCCCAGGAAAGTCCTTCCAAAGCAGCCTTGCCATTTCGTCTAGGCTAGATACGGCATAAGTTGAGAGCTTGTGCTCGGGTTTGTTCAATCTACAGCTTGCGGCTCGGGCCGGCCCCCGCGCATGTACCTGATGGAAGCCTCAGAGAAAGAATGGGAGAAATTGGTCAAGATGAATCATGTCCATTTCACAAGTGGAGTTTCATGGTCGCATGGCGAATTGAGATGCTTACACCTTGCGTTGGTACTTTGGCCATCCTCATTTTACGCGATAGTAACGAGGATAAATTCGTCGGGCTGCCGAAAATGAGCCAAATATCAGGGTCGTCGCGTGATGTACCCCTGTGATCTTCCAGCCGCCAGATCTGTCGGCTCACAGTGCGCAACAGGACATTTATGGCAGAAGATGGGAGCATTCTTGATGGTATTGAAAAGTTAAATGTACTTGGAATATATTTTGCTCAAGGCTCAAGCTGTGCCGCCCATTGTTGTACCTAATAAATTGCACCACCATGCCCCGCGATCCGGCGCTTCACCCCACCTTCATCTGCCCCGCACATCAAAAGGCCACCTCGTCAGCCAGCACCTTTACGCCAGCTGTTAACATATAAAGAGGCTGCTTCCAGTTCCTCTATTGCATTTGCCGTCAAGCCCGCAGTATCTTGTCAGTAGACACTCGACACCCCCCCAAACCATGGCCGCCGTGACGCAGAATACGCCCCCGCAGGCGCCCCCTCTGTTCAACCACACGCCCGAGTCCATCACCAAGGTCACCGACGACCTCGTTGCGCGCGCCAAGGCCATCATTGACAAAGTCGTTGCGGAGACCACTGTCGAGAACGCCACGTTTGAAAACACGCTCAAACCTATCCTTCTCGAGGACAATGTGAGCGATACCATCGGCGGCGTGGTTGGCTTCTACCACTACGTCAGCACCGATGCCGCCCTCCGCGAGGCCTCGGTCCAGGCGGAGCAGAAACTTTCGGAGCTGAGCATCGAGCTACGCATGCGCGAGGACATCTTTCAGCGCGTCAACACAATCTACCAGAACCGGGACGCTGCGGGGCTGGATCCCGAGGCCAGGCACATTGTGGAACTGGAGCATAAGCGGTACAGCAACGCCGGTCTCTTGCTGCCAACCGGTCCGAAGCGAGATCGCTTCAAGGAGATTCAGCTGGAGCTCACTCGTTTGTTGATTGAGGCCAGGAACAATTCCAACAGCGAAACGGGCGGCATCTTCTTTACTCCTGAGGAGCTGGCTGGTGTGCCCGAGTCGGCTGTCAACATCTCTGAGCTCGAAAAGGGCACGGGCGAAAACGAGGGCAAAGTGAAGGTCGGATTCAAGCCTAATATTAGCATTCCGCTTATGGAGCATGCCGCTCGGCCAGAGACCCGTCGCGATTACTTAATTGCCAAGGAGAACAAGGTATGTCGGCATGCTCTCTTACTAAGGCCTACTTCTTCATTCTCAGAGACATGCTAATTGCCAAATAGCTCAACGTCAACACTCCTCTCTTTCAAAAGATTCTTCTCTTGCGAGACGAGGCTGCGAGACTTGTTGGCTACAAGGACCACGCTTCGCTGAGAATCTCAGAGAAGATGGCCAAAACCTCGGAAAATGTGAACACGTTTCTAGCAGACATGCAAGTCCGTGCCGGAGCCGGTCTGGAAAATGACGTTGCTCAGCTTCTCAAGCACAAGAAAGCCGACCTCGAAGCCCGCAGCCTTGAAAACGACGGTGAATTATACCTCTGGGACGTCAATTTCTACGAGCGCATCCAAAAAGAAAAAGAGTATAGCGTGGATGAGCAGGCTATTTCGGAATATTTTGCCCTCTGGCCCACCTTTAACGGCATGCTCAACATCTTCCAGAAGCTCTTTGGCCTGCGCTTCGAAGAGCTCGACGAGGCGGCCCGCGCCAGGCTGAGCCCGACCGGCAACGCCAAAGAGATCATCTGGCACGAAGACGTCAACCTGTACGCCGTCTGGGAGGCCGACTCTACCTTTATGGGCTACCTCTACCTGGACATGCACCCGCGCGACCACAAGTACAGCCACTACGCCAACTTTGGCATCGGCCCGGGCTCGACCATCAACGGCGACGGGCGCCACCACCCCTTCACCGCGCTCGTGTGCAACTTTCCCAAGCCGAACAAGGACAAGCCAGCGCTGCTGCAGCACGGCGACGTGGTGACGCTGTTCCACGAGCTGGGACACGGCATCCACAACCTCGTCTCCAAGACGGGCTACAGCGCCACGCACGGCACGCACGTCTCGCGCGACTTTGTCGAGGCGCCCTCGCAGATGCTCGAGCACTGGTGCTGGGTGCCCAGCGTCCTCAAGGAGCTGTCGTCGCGCTGGGACACCAAGGAGTCCATCTCGGACGAGCTCATCGCGAACCTCATCAAGACCAAGAGTGTCAACAGATCCGTGTTTTACCTGCGGCAGCTAGTCTACAGTACCTATGACATGGTGATTCACGGGCCCGAGTCCTACGAGGCTCTTGAGGCCCTGGATCTGACCAAGGTGTGGAATGAGCGTCGAGCAGAGGTGTCGGGCATCAAGGGACCCGAGTCCACCGGATACGGCTTGTGAGTAGCACTTGTAGATCCAGACTCTTTGCTTTGAAATTACATGCTGACTAGCAATGTAGGCACTGGGGCCAAGGCTTCAACAATGTTGGCCACTACATTGGCGGCTACGACGCCGGATATTATGGCTACATGTACTCCGAGGTCTTTTCGGCCGACATGTACTACTCTGCCTTCAAGGCCGACCCGCTCAACGCAGAGCAGGGCCGTCGCTACCGCCACATTGTTCTCGAGCGAGGTGGGAGTCGGCCGGAAATGGACCTGCTCAAGGAGTTTCTGGGCAGGGAGCCCAACTCGGATGCCTTTTTCAAAGATCTGGGCCTGGCATGAGTCAATGAAGAGATGGAGTAGTACCGGCGTTGATAGATGGGTACATTGATAGGAGTACGAATATTTCTCGCAAGGAAAAAATCAGAAGCCTTGTGATCTCGAGCTGTTGTCGTTCCTATGCCTGGTGGCCCGACTGTGAATCCCAGTGCATCTAGATCGAGCGGCCAGCTCGCTCAACCGTCCAGTGGATAGGCTCATGCCGAAGCCTGATGTTTTCAAATGTAAAAACCGCATGTTGTCGAAAACCTGTCAGCCACCCGTTATAATCTTACACGCCATTGTTCTCAGCGCCCCCATATTAGGCAACCCTCCGGTCCTCTCACGTTTCCCCAAGCGAGCCACATGGACGCCAGGGTTCCTCAAAAACTTGGCAATGCTGATTGGACTATGCTAGGAACAAGGCGAGCATGCCTCACGGTGGCTGTTTTTATCCCCCCCCGGTAGACTTGATCATTGGTTGAATGCAGTCTAGGTCCGGCAACGAGGCGGGCCATTCCACTGTTTAAGTTTCGAGGCCCCCGAGCTTGGCCGGGTCCTCGCTCCGATTTTGGGGCGTGATTATCATTCGGCTAACAAACTAATAGAATGGACAAATTTCAATAACTTTGCGAAACAGGTCTGCAAAGTAAGCTGACACTAAGGCCTCGGCTTCTTGGAAGCACTGAGCTACTAGTCGTCTTGGTCCAGCCTGGACATCTACATTCGTCAGCTCTTCTTCATACAAAGATATGTCGACTATACTAATTGCACAACCTCAAACCAACAGAGATAGCAAGCAACATATTAATTCCATATTTAGCCCACAAGTTAAAGGACCCTTGCTCAGGCTGACGGAGACAACACCACATACATTCAACTTGGCGGTGCACGCTGCTGACTGCTTCCTGCTGACCGCGCGCCCTTGCAAGTAGAGCGCAGTCTCCGCCACCGGGCGAGGGCATTCTTTCCCGCCTGGCGGCTGCGAGCAGATTGTTACTGATTGAGTGTTTTTACGTAAACGCAGATCAAAACAGGGGCCGGGGGGGGCTCGCGGCAGGTTGATGAGAAGATCCGGCGCATTGCCCGAAAGCGCATCGCCCGGACGGCTTATCCCCATCCTTCTCTGGCTTGTGCTGCCAGATACCGCCTCCTGCAGCGCCAAATTTCTCGTGAGAAGCCGCTCAGGCAGTGGCAAATGGGGCGCGCAATTATGGTGCGAGTAGAGAATCTTGTCTTTTATTTGAGCAACGTCCGAGGACAGTAGCAGCGCCTCCTCATCCGTGCGGTATTTCACGGCACTCTTCAGCAATGGCACTTAAATCGGATATTGAGATTGATATGTGTGAGTCTCAGAAGGATATGATATTCTGAAAGTACCTACCCTGATTTCTCCTCTTCAAAGCTAAATGCCGCCCTATTCCTTCACAGTTCCGAAATGAACCAGAGCGCGGGGGGTGTTGGATACCACGGCAGCATCAGGCAACAGGTCCCAAGGGGAAGGAGGAACCACAGTTCTATAGTACTATTTCGTATACCGAACGAGTAACAGTATTAAGCGTGCCAAGCATAGTGGCACGGGGTGAGAAACTCCGCATACTGGCTGTGGGCTGAGCTTTGCATCGAAACCGGTGATGCCCTGTTGCAGTACTAGGTCTTACATTTCATTTACATGGGCTGAGTCGAAAATCATCAATCCGAGGCAAAGCCACGAAACGAACAACTGAGATGAGCGTGTGCTGAGCAATGGCATTGTCTTCCTCCACCTCGTTGCGGCTAGATAGGTGTACGGCGAAGAGATGCGCGGCCTCCCAGCTGAGGCATGGAACAGGTAGAAGAGCAAATAGACTATTCACGTGGCTAATCAAGTTCTTCTATAAAGCTTTCGTCTTTCCCCTTCTTCTTTCTCCAAACTTCTCTCAACTCAGACACAGCTTCGAAACAGAGTCAGCTCCACGACTTCCTGCCACAAGCTTCGAACCTCAACCTCTCTGTCTTCTCTCTTACTGCTTCAACACCAAACCTCGCTCATCATGATTGCAAATCCGCTTCTGCTCGTAGCCCTGGCCGGGTACGCCACGGCCACCCCCGTCGCCTCTGCTCCCGCGCCCGCCGCGACCGAATGGACCGGGCTCACCATTGCCCACGACGCCGTCAACTGGGACGGCATCAACCTCTCCGCCTACCGCGACCCTTCCAACTGGCAGCAAGACAGCAGCAACGAGACCGCCGTCACCGAGCGCGTCTCCCCCAGCCCCAACCCCGCCTCCGCCTCCGTCTCCGCCTCGGCCAAGGGCGACTTCGGCATCTTGTCGGGCCCCTGCTCGCAGGGCAGCTGCCCCGACTACAACGCGCGCTTCGACCTCGTCTACACCTTCACGGCCGTGCCGGAGCCCCCGGACCCCAACTGCCCGGACTGTCCGCCGCTGACCATCTTCTCGTCCAACTCGGACATACGCGTCAACGACTGCGGGCAGTGCCTGCGGAAGAAAGTCGGCAGCAGCCTGGGCGGCTCCGTCCCGGGCGGCTGCTACGACTTCAAGGCGTGCGGCCGCGACCAGGTCATCTGCGTCGACCCGGGCAAGTACCGCGCGCACCGGATCTGGAAGGACAAGGGCCACAAGACGTGCTACAAGATGAAGGTGGACAGCCTGGGCGGCTGCGGGTTCGTCAAGTCGCGCATCATTGTCCACCCGGAGAACGAGGTGCCTTGCAACTGGTAAAGACGCGAGTGTCTGGATGCGATGCGAGGACAAGAAATGAGCTTTCCATTCCGAGTCGGATGCATTCAAGAAATTTGATAAGGCAGAGTAGAGTGTGTAGGATCTCAAAGAGTCTTTGTGTGTTCATCTATACAAGATCTTCCCGAGTGAGCCCAACATACTTGGAACCTAGCAGGTAGCCGTAGCAATAACATCTTATCAGGTTTTCCTAGTTTCTGCAACCCGTTTTCAAGTGGCCAGAGAAAAGGCAATGCTGTCTTTTGGTTGTCGTGGTAGCTGTCTCGGTTGGGCCAGCTAGTTGCTTCTTGCTTGCGTAGCGTCCCAACACGATTGACCACTTACACGAACATTGCTTTTACTCGACTTGCGCATTGGACAATGTAGCCAGTCATATTTTACTCTATAGCGCGCATGCAAGTGCCAAAAATTATCAATAGGCACTACTCATCTGTACATGGCATTTCACGCCATAATCCCCAGCATTTACCAAAACAGGCCAGACTTGTCATCCTGTTGGGCTCTCCGCGAGAGCCACATGGCACCACATTTTTTCGCAAAGCCTCAACAAAAGCAGACATTGATAAATGGGCACATTCACGTGTGTTGAGAGTATTCTCTGCTGTTAAAGCCTCGGTATCAAGTGATGTGAGGGACATTGTTCTCTACAGTCGATTTTTTACGTGTCTGCCAAAGGGCAACATCGCACCACTTTGACCATGTACACTATATATATATATATATATATATATATATATATATAGCAAGTGGCTGGCCATACATTGACTTTACCGGATGTTCTTAATAGATTGAATTAAACGAATTTGTCCAAGTGGTACAGCCATGGGGAGTACGGACAAGAAATCCGTGGCGCGGCGCGTGCACATCGCAGACCAGCCAATAACTTTGTTCAATTGGTACCAGCACATCAACTGGCTCAACGTCACTTTCATCCTCTTTGTTCCATTAATCGGTCTTATTTCTGCATACTTGTATCCTGCTCACTTATATACCATCATCTTTGCTGTCGTCTATTATTTCAACGCAGGTCTTGGCATCACAGCAGGTATGCTCTACGTGATCTACAGTAATGCCATACAAGGGCTGACGCAGCACAGGCTATCACCGCCTTTGGGCTCACTCTTGCTACAAAGCATGCCTTCCTCTCAAGATCTACCTCGCCGCTTGCGGTCTCGGAGCCGCGCAAGGGTCGATCCTGTGGTGGTCCCGCGGCCATCGCGCCCACCATCGCTACACCGACACGGACAAGGATCCGTACTCGGTGCAAAAGGGCTTCTGGTACTCGCATATCGGGTGGATGGTGCTGAAGCAGAACCCGAAGCGCATCGGCCGCGCCGATGTGACGGACCTCGACGAGGACCCCGTCGTCGTGTGGCAGCACCGGCACTACATCCCCGGCGTGCTCGTCATGGCGCTCGCGCTGCCGACCGTCATCTGCGGCCTCGGCTGGGGTGACTGGCGCGGCGGCCTCGTGTACGCGGGCGTGCTGCGCGCCAGCTTCATCCAGCAGGCGACGTTTTGCGTAAACTCGCTCGCGCACTGGCTCGGCGAGCAGCCGTTTGACGACCGCAACTCGCCGCGCGACCACGTCCTGACGGCGCTCGTCACGCTCGGCGAGGGCTACCACAACTTCCACCACGAGTTCCCGTCCGACTACCGCAACGCGGTCGAGTGGTGGCAGTACGACCCCACAAAGTGGGCGATTTGGACGTGGAAGCAGCTCGGCCTCGCGTCGGACCTCAAGCAATTTCGGCGCAACGAGATTGAAAAGGGCCGCGTGCAGCAGCTGCAGAAGACGCTGGACCGGAAACGGGCCCTGCTCGACTGGGGCACCCCGATTGAGGACCTGCCCGTCGTCTCGTGGGACGAGTTTGTCGAGCAGGCCCGGGATCACGGCCGGGCGTTGACGGCCATTAGCGGCGTG
This sequence comes from Beauveria scarabaeidicola, assembly GCA_037289395.1. NCBI lineage: Eukaryota > Fungi > Ascomycota > Sordariomycetes > Hypocreales > Cordycipitaceae > Beauveria > Beauveria scarabaeidicola. The sequence continues at coordinate 13,169 of JAEIJG010000298.1, read as the reverse complement.
GTGCACGACGTCGCCGAGTTTATCGACGAGCATCCCGGTGGGAAAGCGCTCATCTCTTCGTTTGTGGGCAGAGATGCGACGGCCGTGTTTAACGGAGGTGTATATGACCATTCGAATGCAGCGCACAATCTGTTGTCGATGATGCGTGTTGGCGTGATTCGTGGTGGCGGCGAGGTGGAGATTTGGAAGGCTGGCGGTGACGCAAAGGCAAAGTTGGAAGAACCGATTTCATAGCAAAGACGAAGTTGGGAGAACCATTTTCATATCAAAGGCCAAGTTGGGAAGCCCATTTTCATAGCAAAGGTCCATGGGGGAAGGAGAGTCGTGAGAAATGTAGCAAAATCCAATAAACTCGCAACTCGAAACCATTTGCCAACCGTTTGCCAACCGTTTGCCAACCGTTTGCCATTGCTTTCTCGGATGTGAGCTGGCATTTGGGTGTGGCAAGCTCAATGATGGCAAGCAAGTCGCAGTCTTGGTGGTTATGTGCTGTCGAATACCGATAAAGGTTTCATCTACAGTGTCTTCATGTGTATCGGTTCTTTAGAAGCTCGGAAAATTAAAAGGGTTTGTTTCGGTCATGCCGTAGATTTAGAGTTTAGCGTCTCATAACGGTGTCGTGGCGATGGTTTAGTAACGGAAGCCGCGGGCAATGGCGGCAATGGCATCTACTGACAACTTGCGACGTATTAAATCCGCATGGTTTAAAGAGGTGGCCAACTAACTTGATGGCCTTTTACAATTGCGTCTATTGCAATAAATCCCAGTTGTTTCTCTGATTTGTTTGCTCGGGTCAAGGCAAACCCGAGACCCCGTTAACAATCACCCCGTATTAGACGGTGCAGCCTTGTAAACCCAAAACGGCCCCTGTGGCGGCCAACGGCACCTCCGGTCCACTGGGCGCCGCTCTCCACAGCGGACCTTGGGGGGGAACCTTGGCGGACATGTATAAGCTCCGATGCCCGATCCGCAGAGGACATGACTCTCTGCTAATTTTTATGCTGGCATGCAACGAATAACTACAAGGCAGGTGATTCATTAATTAGAAATGTCTAATTGTCAGCTATTTGTCTACGATAAGCGGATACCAGGTAGCCATCCTTGGTGCTCATTTCGTAGCCTCAGCCTTCTGTCGCTTTCCACCCCCACCTCATTACCTACATCAAGGAACTTAGTAGTAGCCGTATCGCTCGCCTTGTTTCTTTTTTTTTTCCCGCCCTTTCTTCTTCCTCATTTCCTTTTCGTCGACTGTTGCTGCGAGCGGCTGTAGCTGTGACGGCTTTTTTGCCTCCTTAATCAATCCGAATTCTCCTTCGTTGCCTCGTCTCCCCCACCGTTTGCTTTCTCCGCCATGGCTTCCAATAACCCCCAGAGCCTCGATGCAACACCCGTCTCCCGAACCAGGTCCTCCGCCTCAGTGGCCAGCGCCTTCAATTACCCTCGCGGCCATCTCAACTCGCTGAGTAACCAGCAGGAAGAGGCACTGCAAAAATTCAAGGCCCTTCTCGAAAAGCGACAAGTCTGGAAGCGCGGGCCCCCACCATCACACAATGACCAGACGCTACTGTACGTTTGAGGCTATAGATACGTGCAGCGAAAATAGCTAACGCTATGAAATTTTAGTCGCTTTCTTCGCGCTCGCCGATGGATCGTAGAGGATGCCTATACGCAGTTTAAGGAGACTGAGGACTGGCGCGCCGCAAACGAGCTCAACATTCTTTACGAGACGATTGACCTCGACGCGTACGAGGAATCTCGCCGCCTCGTGAGTCTCTCAGCACCCCAAAATCAGACCGGATATCCCGGAGATTACGCTTTCGCCGCTGTACAACACTGACACATGCTCGCTAGTACCCTCAATGGACCGGTCGACGAGACCGACGAGGCATCCCGCTCTACGTCTACGAGATTCGCACCCTCGACAGCAAGACCGTTGCCAATTATGAAAAGAATGGCGCCAAGTCAAAGTTTTCCAAGGCCAAGTCCGACGGCAAGACCTCGCCCGGTCTGATGCGCCTCTTTGCGCTCTACGAAAACCTCACCCGCTTCAGCCAGCCCTTTTCCACGCAGCTCACCGACCGCGAGAACCCCGAAACCCCCATCACCCTGAGCACCAACATTGTCGACGTCTCCGGCGTCGGACTGAAGCAGTTTTGGAACCTCAAAGCGCACATGCAAGCCGCATCCCAGCTGGCCACGGCGCACTACCCAGAGACGCTCGACCGCATCTTTATCATTGGTGCGCCCTTTTTCTTCAGCACCGTCTGGGGCTGGATCAAGCGCTGGTTCGACCCCATCACCGTGTCCAAGATTTTCATCCTCGCCCCCAACGAGGTACTCCCGACGCTCGAGTCATTCATCGAGAAGCGCAACATTCCCAAAAAGTACGGCGGTGACCTCGATTATAGCTTTGGCCAGCTTAGCATCCCGGACCCCGCCTGGGACGGCGTCGTGGCTTGGGACAATGGCTACTCGTCGTTTCCCACGGGCCCTATGATATGGGAAGACGTCGAGGGCCAGCCCGAGCGGCTGCAGTGCGTGGCGGTCGGTTACAAAACCGGCAAGCCCCGACGGGAGCGCGTTTGCACGATTCCGCGCATGTGGACGCCCCCCGAGGATGAGATTCAGCCGACGACAAATGGTGAGGCTGTGGCTGCTGCGCCCCCCGAGACAGAGGCGGCGCCGCCCAGGCCGGAGCAGGGTGCAGAGCATAAATCGCCAGCGTCTTTCCGCACGGCCGATTCCCAGGTCGACACCCAGATTGACAACAACGCCGACGCCTTGGAGAAGCTTGGCATTGATGAGAAGAAGCCGGCCATCGAGCCCGCCTCTGCCGTGGCCCAAACCGCTGTTTAGTGGAGCAATGTGCTTGGACAGCTGCGCATGTTGTAAAGAGTCTCGAACACATTACGCAAAAGAGAGCAATGATTGGGACATGTACACTTTGAACTGGGCCATTTTCTTGCATGTACCGCTATTGGATAGCAGCAGACGGGTATCTACATTGGGTCATGGCGTTTACCGCGTACAATACTTTTCTTTTATATACCACCAGGATGGTCTTGGGACCAACTCTTGCATTTACCCTTTTATATAGATGTATATGATTTCTATGACTGACTTGTTGCACGCTTTTCGCTCTATTGCCCGTGCACTTGAATGTTCTAAACCCAATGACCTTGTACTCTTTTCTCTATGCGCTTCATCATTGCAGCTCTCTCAAGTTTAACCCACCCCCGAGCCATGTCTAATTCTTCCTGTATCCCCTCCTCTGTCGCCATTCCTCGACACCCTTTTCAACCTCTGCCCACGTCAAGCCGTCCCTTATCAGCCTCATGGTGACGCCCAGCTTCTCCGTCTCCATGTTTCTGCTCTCATCATCAAAAAACAGCATATCCTCGTACGCAATGCCCGTGCGCTTCTGCAGCGTCTCAAAGTGTCTAATCTTGCTCCCCGGATAAATCTCCATGCCCGCGTCAAACGCGTCGCCTGCTCTCCGCGCCTTTGCCTGTCCGTCCACCGCGGGGAGGTGCAGCATCTTGAGCAGGTCCCGCGCGATGCCGACGGCCGATGTGCGGGACGCTACGCCGAGCTTGATCGCCGGGGCAGACGCGGCGACGACGCGGGGCAGGAGCTGGAGAATGAAGGGCACGTCGTTGTAAAAGGCAAAATCCTCGCCGTGGCGGTCGGTGGCGGCGGCGCGCGCGGCGTTGACCTTGAGTGGGGGCGTGATGTGCGTGTCTACCCAAAAGGGCCAGAGCGTGTAGTCGAGGTCAAAGACGATGAGGCGCGGCAGGGGCAGGTCAGGGTCGGAGAGGGACGCGGGGATGACGCTGCTTTGCTTGGCGGCGGAGGAGGAGGAGGATGCGGTGGATGCCGAGGTGCCGGGGCGGGAGAGCTTGCGCATCTTGACTGGGTTTTGCTGTGTGGAGGGAGGGAGGATGCGCAGGAGGGATGAGGGTGGCTGGCGGAGGGAGAGTTGAGAGGTGAGTGAGAGACACAAAGACAGCGCGGATGAAAAGAGAGGCTTATCAAGCGCGTGATGACGCATTGATGCCATCTCCACATGTTACAGGGTAGCTAGAACCTCGATACATCACACAAGATGTTTGAACCAACTTGCTGGTTACAGTTGTCTTTCCATCTTTCTTCATATAAAAAAAAAAGAAGAAAAAGTATTGCTAAAGAAAATACCTACCTCTCGCCCAGCGGTGAGCATTCGCCATGCTTGGGACCTTGATGCCAAGTATAAGCACACTGCAGAGACTTGATTGACAAATTCGCTATCTTTCTAGCTGAGTTAATCTAATAGCAACTTTCCTGTTAGTTAGAAGCATAAATGTTAGTATCACAAGGGGTCGTATAGTATGATATGTAGGGTTCTTAGTGTTAATGTTCTTACTTACTTAGGGCTATATTTACCCTATTAAGAGTTATAGGTCTATTATATAGTTATAGGTCATTTAACGTAATAAGCTAATAAGAGCGCTATATTTAGTAGCTATAGCTAGTGACTATAATACTAGTAGTTTTTTTCTTTTAAGGCTAAAAATTATTAAATTCTTTAATTTAAGCTAAATTAGCTTAATTTTATTAAAAATATAATAAAAAGTAGATTCTTCTAATATATATATATCTAATATATCCTTCTTCTACTCTATACCTTTATACCTTTATATCTTTATATCTTCTTTTCTAGTTATTATTCTTTTATATTATTATAAGTTACTTATCTTTATATTCTAATATTAATCTTATTTATATTAATAAGGCTTTTAAGTATTAGATTTAGTAATACTTTTATTATAATATTAGCTAGATTATAGCTATTATTAATTTATTTTATCTTATATACCTTTCTTTATTTATATAATTATTAAAGTATTATAATATTAATTATAAGTTATTTCTTTTTTATAGTACTTAATTTAACTAGGTATTTATATAATAAGAAGAAATTAGTTATTAGAATTATTAAGATCTCTAGAAAGCTAAGCCTCTTAGTTATTATTATTAATATTAAATTAAAGATATATATAATATTTACTTCTTATATTATACTATATAATTTACTTACTAAGGTACTTTATATTACTCTTTTTAATTTTATTAAGTTATATATAATAATATTCTCTCTTAGGAGGCTCTAGTTATTAGCTTAATCCTTATTACCTAAGATAATAATATAACTTAACTAAGAGCTTAAGTCTTTATTATTAGTAAATAATCTATTAATAAAAATAAAGAGTTTAGCCTTAATAAGGTTAATAGGGATATATTAAAGCCCTTTCTTTATATTATCTATTTACTATTATAAATAGTAGTAAAGCTACTTAAAATTATTATTATTTAGCTCTTTTTACTAGGCTACTATAGAGAGGTTATAGGTAGCTTCTAGCTAGTAAATAGTTAATAAGTATACTCTATAAGCTTATTACTTTATATATTCTTACTTTATTATTAAGAGAGCTAACCTATTAGCTTACCTTTTCTAGGTAATTATAATAAAGTTATTAAAGCCTAGGGTAATTTAGTAATTATTAAAAAGTAATAGTGTTTTTACTATAAGGAATTCCTTTAGTTTAGTAATAAATCTAATAGCTATAAGCTTCTTATCCTTAAGTTAGGTAAAATTCTTATTACTTAGGCTTATTATATTATCTATTTATATTCTTATAAGGCTAAATTTATTATTTATAAAAATTATAAAGTATAGATTAAAAATTAAAGTAATTATACTAAGCTACTTATAATAATACTTTAAGTAAGTTATCTACTAGTAAGTACTTACTTCTAGGATATTATATAAAGGCTTAATTACCCTTATAATTATACTCTTTAGGTACTAGTTATAAAGCTATTATAGTAGCTTTATAAAAATAATTTATTAAAGTAAGGTATTTAATTATATATATATTTAAGTAATATCTTTTATCTAGAGGCTAATTTTCCTCTAAGTAAGTAAGAAAGCTAATATAATAAGTAGTTATTAGCTATTTCTCTAGATTATTAGTAATTTTATTAATATAATAAATTTACTTTAGTTATTATAACTATAAATTATAAAATAAGATTTCTTATAAGGCTTATTAGTATCTTTATTTTTTATTTTATATACTATTTATACTTTAAAAAGGTAATACTAGCTATATTTATAATAAACGCGAGTAAGAAACGGTGTACGACTATATTAAGCTTAACCTAGTGATAAAATTAAAAAATAACTTATTAGATATTAAAAAACACCTAATTCTACCCCTAGATAATATTAGTATAAAGCCACTATATTAGGAGTAGTTAGGGTAGATAGATTATTACTAAGGATATATCCTAACGCGCCCTTATAACTAATAAGCGCTATAGTAAGCCTAAGGTAATAATAACCTAAGTAAGACTAAAATTAGAGAGAGAACTAATTAATAAGCTTCTCTTCTTAATTAAAGATAAATTTAAAAATAAGGTAAAAAAAATATAAATAAAGTATAAATAAACTAAGGCCTAGAATAAGGCTAGAGTAACTCTAAGAGGGACTAATACTCTAATTACTTAAAAGGTAGTCTAGGCTATTATAAAAAAGATAGTTATATAGATATTTAAGAAGAACTAAAGTATTAACTAACCCTAACTTCTAGCTAGTTTATAGTTATATACTATAATAGTAGTAGCCTAGGACTAGGCTAGCCCTAGGGCTAAGCTAGTTTTTATTAGGTATAAAAGAGAATTAGTTATTAATACTAGAGGATATATATAAGAAATTAAAAGCTACTCTTTATAAGAGATTATTATAATAGTTAATAAGGCTATTTAGGCTAATATTATAGTAATAATATACTACCTCCTCTTTAAAAATATAGTCCTAACCTTTTATTAGGAGGTAAAGGAATATATAAAAAATAAGCTTTAGGTAAAGGTTATATTTAGTCTAAAGGTAACTCTCTCTTAGTAAGTATATATTATAGTAATTAAAGTAGTTTTACTTAAGGAGATCTTATAAGATACTATTAACCTTATAATAATACTCTTAGCCTTTAATAAGGTAAATATTATTATTATAAAGGTATATTATCTCTAACTTAAGTCTAAGATATAGGCCTCTCTTATTATTAGAATATATAATACTAAGATAATAAACTACCTCTATAAGTAAAGGGTCTTTTTTAACTCCTAGGTCTTCTAATATAAGCCTTTCTTAAATATAGTCTAGCCCCTATAGTACTTTAGGTATTATTAATATAACTATATAAGTAGGTTCTACTAAAATAAAGAGTATTATAGTTAGTATATTTACTAGACTTATACTAGGTCTAAACTATACTTAGTAAAAAAAGATAATAAAAAAAAATAATATCTTAATTATAAGAGAAACTACCTAATATAGTCCTAAGACTACCTTATTATAAGGTAGTACTAAGGCTATACCTAAGAGGTATACTACTTCTAATTAATAGAGTTTAAGAGTTACCGCCTTAGGGAAGAAAGATACCTAAGGTCCCTAAGGGTGTTATTACCTCTAAAGAGAGCTAGGAGTATATAGTATCTAAGAGGGTAGCCCCTAGGTCTCTCCTCCTTAGCCCTAATTTAAAGACCTTTCCTAGTATAAACTAATATACTAAACTTTAACTTTACTAACCTTAAAATAAAGTCTATAGGCCTAGGGTTACTAGTTAGGATTCTATAATATAAAACCCCTATACTTACTATAAGTAAGGACTAGCTATACTAGGTGTTATTATTAGCCTTAGCGCTTATAGTCTAGTTATAAGGTAAATTATTACTCTTATTATTTTTATTATTACTAATAGTCTTAGAACTAACCTAAGATATAATTATAACTAAATTAGCTTAGCTTAAATAACTAAATAAAGATTTTTTTATAAAATATTTATAAAGATAATAATAATATCTAGCTAGCTTTTTATTAAGAGGATAGCCTAGATATAATTATAATCTAAGAGGTATTATTAAGTAGCCCCCTACTTACCCTCTCCTTAGCTCTATACTAGTGCTTATAAGGGGGGGGGTAAGTAATAACTTATATCTATAAGAGGGTTAATAGAGTATTATAAGAAGTAATAGTTAGAAGGGATATATACTATATTAAATTCCTTAATAACCCTTTTATCTTTATAAGTGTTTACTCTAAGCTAAGTATAGACCTATATAGACTCCTAAGTAGAATTCTATTAGAAAGGGAGATCTTATATATAATAGTAAAGGACTTTAACCTCTATTACCTCTCTTAGGACCTCTATAATAGAAAATCCCTATTTATAGATAATATAATTAAAGCCCTTACCTATATTAGAACTATATTAGTTATACCCCTAGAGATAGTAATATAATATTACTATAATTACTATATAAGCACTTTAAACCTCCTCTAAGCCTCCTTAGTACTAAGAGGTAGATATATAATACTAGACTAGAATCTAGCTAGGTCTAATTATATCTTATAGTTATTAAAGCTCTAGGCTTATAAGTTAAAAGGAAATAAGCTAATAAAGAAATAAAGAAAGATTAATATTAGTCTTATTTTAGCTAAGGTAGTAGCCTAGCTCTTAGTTATAACTAAACTACTAATAATAAGACCCCTAAAGATAAAAGTAATATATAAGTAGCTTATACTAGTAATAGAAAATATTATCCTTAGGGCTATCTTTATAGTAGGCCCCCCTTAGACTAGGAGGCTAGAGTAATAAAACTAAAAAACTAACTAGGTAATTACTAAGATAAAGAGGACCTAGAGATAAGTATAGAGATTAGGAAATAAAGTAGACTAGGAGATTATATATAGAATAAAAAAGGCCTAGTCCTAGGCCTTAGCTAAGGTATAAAAGATAGCCTAGAGGATATACCTTAACTTACTAGGTAATATACTAGTATTATAGAAGTAATATAGGTAAGTAAAGAGGTTTATAATAAGATATATAGCTAATATAATCCTAGAGCTAGCCTACCTAGGCTATAATACCTTAGTATAGTTAAGGGAGGAGAAGGTAAAGGTCTTAGCCTAAAAGTTCTTTTTAGCCCTAGTAACTATTAGTCCTAAGCCTAGGCGTAATATAGCCCTAACCTATAAGCTAGATACTCTTAGACCCTTATAAGATAAAATAGAAATCTTTATAGAAGTTATAGTAGATAAAGTTAAGAATATACTTAGAGGCTATATAGCCTAGAACGCCCTAGGTCTAGATAGGGTCTTATATAAGCTCTTAAAGGCCTTAGGCCCCCCCCTATATAAGATATTAGCGAAGCTCTTTAATATATTACTATAGTCTAGATACTACCTAGCCTAGTATTAAGCTAGCTTTATTATAGTCCTCTAGAAGCCTAGGAAGACCCTAGATAACCTCTAGATAATAAGAGGATAGTAGCTAATAACCCTCCTTAATATAATAAGTAAGCTATTTAAGAAGATTCTTACTACCTATATTATAACTATAGTAGAGGTATACTAGCTCCTTCTTAAGGGTTAGATAAAGAACTAAAGGTATAGGTTAATAGAAATAGTAATTATAATAATTATTAAACTAGTCTATATAGCTTAGGCCTAAGGTAAGGCTATATTATTCTTTTAACTAGATATAGCTAGAGCCTTTAATAATATTAACTATAGACTATTTATTTAAGAGCTTTATTAGTTAGGTTACTTAGAGAAGATCTTTAACCTTATCTAATCTTTTTTTAATAAGAAGATAAACTAGCTCTAAATTAATAATAATATAATAAAGGAAAGGGTAGTTTAATATAAAGTCCTTTAAGGCTTACTATTATTACTAATCTTCTTTATTCTTTTTATAAGCTTATTATATAAAGCCCTTAAGGTAGCCCTAGGTTTATATATAGTTAGCTTTATAGATAATATAAACTTATTATATATAAAGAAAAACTATAATAAAATAAAGTCTTAACTAGAAAATACCTAAGTTATATATAAAGACTAAATAAGAACTTATTAACTAAGTTTCTTTATACTAAAGTTTAAGCTACTATACTTCTAATATAAGTAAGCCTTAGATTTAAGCCCCTTTATATTTAGGGGTAAGATAGTAGAGTTATTAATAGATATATACCTCCTTAAAGTAATATTATTAATAAGGTTAAGATAATAAAAGTAAATTAAGTTTATATTAAAGAAGGTCTAGTTTATACTTTAAGCCTTATAGCTAATAATAAGGAAGTTATAAGGCCTAAGAGTTAAGGAAGTAAGAGATATCTACCTTTAGGGAATTTATCTAATTATATTATTTAGAGTAATAATATAATATAGCCTTATAGCTAGCCTTATATAAGGCCTAGCTAGACCCCTTTAAGAGCTATAGGTAAGGTGCCTAAGGGTGGTTAGAGGAGCCTTTAAGGCTACCCCTACTTACTATATAAAGATAAAGCTTAGTATACTACTAGTAGATATTTACCTAATAATATAAAAGAGTAGAACCCTAAACTAGTAGGAAGCTAATAGGGTTATAGCCTAGCTTTAGTATACTACTATATAAGTATTATCCTTAGTCTTATTCTACTAAAGTAATAAAAGATAGATCTTATTACTAATAAAAGACCTTTACTAAAACCTACTAAAGATAAGTAAGGGGGTATTAGAGGGGGACTAATATATACTTAAGGCTTAGGCTAACTAAATATAGAGAGTAAAGTAAAAATATAAGGAGACTAAGAGCTAGAGATAGGTAAGATAGCTTACCTTATTCTTAGTCTATAAGCCTTTATAGGCTAGGTATAAGGCTAAGGTAACTCTACTCCTTTACTTACTAAGGTATATTAGCTTTATTATAATATAACTATAGATAGAAAAAATTAAGCTAAATACTTTCCTCTATAAGTAATAAGTATTTAGATATAATATAAAGATATATTAGTATAAATATAAGGTAGAGGATATTTATTATATACTTTTTTAGTATAAACTTATAGGCTAGTATTATACCTCTACTATAGTGTTACTAAGGGACTAAAGAGATATATTTTATATACTTAACTACTTAATTAAGAGTAAGAAAATAGTAAAATAAGTATATAACTTATAGAGGCTAACTTATATAAATATTAGACCTAGGGTAAAACTAAGATAAAATAGATATAAAGTAGGTATAAAGTAGGTAGGGGGGAGCTAAGGCCTAATAAAGGGGACACCCCCCCTAAGGGGGGTAAAATAAAAATAATTAGGAAGAGGGGCCTTATTAGCCCTTACTAGGAACTAATATATGATTAGAGTTAGATAGAGAAGTAAGGGTTTTCCTCTAAGGAGTCTAGTTTTTCCCTTACTTATAAAGATAGTAGGACTAGATAGGTATATATAGGCCTAGTTAGTATAATTTAATAATAATACTAGCTATATTTATTTTTATTATATTATTTAAATTAAAAAATACTTCTATTAAATAACTATCTAATCTTATTAGAGTTAGATTTTTTAAATAACTAACTTAATATAATTACTAAGCCTTTCTCTTATAACTTAATAACTAGCTTTTAGTTAATTTATTCTTTAGTAATAATAAAGACTTTATTAAAAAAGGTATTATTAGAAAAAGCCTTTATTAAGAAGACTTTATTAAGTATAGATTTATTATAAAATATTTTATTAAAAAAAACCTTATTAAAGATAGATTTAGTTAAGAAGGCCTTATTCTAGTTATATTTACTATATCCTAGTTATATTAACCTCCTTAGTACTAGCCCCCCTTCTAATCCCTCTTTTACTTCCTCCCTTACTATATTTCTATTATTACTAGATTTACTAGTAGTAAGAGTAGTTATAGCGCTCTCTCTACTACTTCTTTTAGTAGCGCTAGGCTTACTAGTAGTGAGAGTAGTTATAGCACTCTCTTTATTACTTCTTCTAGCGGGGGCGCTATTAGTAGTAAGGGTAATTAGCGTGCCCTCTACACTACTTCTTCTAGCTAAGGCGCTATTAGTAGTAAGGGTAATTAGCGTACCCTCTATACTACTTCTTCTAGCTAGGGCGCTATTAGTAGTAAGGGTAATTAGCGTGCCCTTTATACTACTTCTTCTAGCGGCACTAAGCCTAGGTTTACTAGTAGTAAGAGCTAGGGCTTCTCTTAGGTATAGCTTAATAACTATTAACTAGAAATTAGTTAGGTTATATAATATATTTAGGGTATATATCTTTTTATATATAATAATAAGTCTATATAGCCCTTATTAGCTACTTTTCTCTTAAAATATAGATACTTTTAATTATAAGAGAAGGCTTTTAATATAGCTAGTAACTAGGTTATTTTTTATTTTAAAGGTATCCTTTACTTACTTCTTAGTTAAGAGCTTTCTAACTTTATTAATAGCTTTCTAAATAGCTTTAGTATAATAAAAGATAAATATATTAAGTAAAGAGGTATTAATTAATTAGGGATATATTTTAAATATTAATAAAGTTAATATAATTTTATTAAGTCTAGTAGTATTATTAATAGCTTTAATAGCTATTTATAATTTCTAGTTAGATATTATATTATTATTTATTTCTTTATTAAAGATTTTATAAGTATAATAAAGGACTTTATAGTACTTTTTTACTTTACTAATAGTATTATAAGCTTTAATAAGGACTTTATAAGTCTAGATATTTAAGGACTTTATATACTCTTTAAATTTAGTAAAAGTAAAGTTCTTACTAGTATTATATATAATATAGTCTAATAAACTAATATATATATTTATCTAGTATTCTTTAATTATATTAAATATATCTTAAGCCTTTTAGCTAGTTAGTACTAGGAATTAGGTAGCTTAAAATACTATAATAGAATTAATTATATAAAGTACTAGGTGTTTTTAAATATAGAAGATATTTATAATTATCTTAAAATTAAACTTAGGGTTATCTTTAAGAGTAAATTTAAATTAGCTAGGTATTTATATATTTATTTAGTAGTAATAATATACTTTATTAATCTTTCTAATAAATTTAAGATTAAATTCTTTATTAATATACTTTAGGATTTAGCTTAATTAATTAATAAAGGGGTATTTAAATTATTAATATAGTTAGTAAAGCTAGGTCTTTAAGAGTATAAAAGCTATACTCTTAGTAATATTAATTTACTACTAGGGGTAGCTTTATTACCTTATAACTAGAATCTATTTATTACCTTAGATTAATAGGTTATCTAGGTTATTAAATTTAACCCTTA
>JAEIJG010000297.1:23262-34495 GCA_037289395.1 Beauveria scarabaeidicola | reverse complement strand
TAGGTAATAGCTAGTTATACTTTAGAAGAGCTAATTTACCCCACTTTACCTATAAGCTATAGAGGCTATAGTAACTTAACTATAGATAGCCTTAATTATATATAAATAGAACCCTTTTTATATTACTTAATTAAGACCACTAAAACCAACCTACCTTATTCTAATAGATATATTTAGTATTTAATCTTATAAAATCTTAATTTTTACCTTAAAAGATATTAAGATTATAGTATTTAATAAAGTTCTCTACCTAATATAGTCTAATATAGTTTAGTTTAGGATTTTATATAAAAATATATTCTTTAATAAGAAAGTTTATTATACTTATAATCTATAATTTTAATATTAATAAATTTAGATTATCTATATACTTAATTATATATAAAAATACTTTTTCTTTTACTATTAAGAGCTTTATATTATATAAATATATTAGCCTTAAGCTATTAACACTATTAAGCTATTAGCGTAAAGTACTTTATAATATATTAAATTAATAAGCTACTTATATAATAGGAATTTTAAGATTATTCTATAAAAATGCTAAATAATTATCTATAATACCCTTAAATTTTCGTGTCTTTTTTTATATTATAGTAATAATTATATATAATCTAAGAATATATATATAAAAAAGTGGCCACAGGGCTATAGTGGCCACCTAACTATACAGCACCTAATAGCGAATGCGGTGGGTGCGTGGCACGTGTAAATATGTACGTTCAGTTATGTACGTTCATAATAACCAAATGGCAATCAAGATGAGATAAACTCAAAAGCCGCGTTTAAATACTCCCTACTCCCTACATCTTTGCCCTACATACCCATCTCCAGACTCTAGCTCGCCTAATAAATCGCCTCTCGCTCACTCCTCGGCCTTCGTCAGCCACGGCTTGGCAGAATCCGCGTTCTCCCTTGATGCTCTTGAAATTCCCCCACCGGCCCGCCGTGTCCACGCTAGCCGCCCCGACGCCGAGCCCGGCCTGGTCGGCCTGCGCTTCAATCTCGGCCCGAAAGTGCGGGTTGCTCTCGACGCCGACGACGCCGCGTAATCGTATCCTTGTCGTAGCGAACGATTTTCGTTACCCATGCCGGGGCCCGGGCTTCCAGAAACCACGCCCTCGCACTGGGGAACGAGCGTGGCAATCGCCCGTCGTAACCTCAAACTGCTGAAAGAAGTTGTCTAGGCTCAATCCCCAGCAGCTGTTAGCTGTTAGCCAATGCCCTTTCGCCGCAAGTCGTCCAGTGTGGAGGGAGGTGTTTGGGCGAACTGTCACTGATTTCACAGTACCACAGGTGGAAGCCAGCGTCCTGGAGCTTCCGAAAGCTCAAGAGATTAGCCATGTCGCCCATCGCGATGGAACTGCTTGGCATTCTCATAGATTGCTACATCATTGGTAAAGGGAGTCAGCAGGAGCTCTGAATGCACATGATGGGTGCAAAAAAGTGCGAATCGCGCATCACATACCCCGAACGGCATATGTCAACGGGTCATAGTCGGTGTAGGCATTCAAGCGCTGCTTGAAATGGAGGGGCTTGGTGAGCTTCAAATGAATATTGGCAATGTAGAGATATGTCAAACAAGAGTGTAGACCGTGATGTGCAAGGTTGGCAGCCCATTATATAGGTATGTGTGTGGGTGTGTGTGTGCCAACAACTCCCCCATCCGGGCCTAGCGACCATCAGCCACGTTGTCCAAGCGACTCCGGAGGCGAGGCCAGCCTTTCCTTGTAGGCTTCGTCCATCCTGGCGGGCGCGTAGCATCTGCTGTCGAATCCGCGTCTACGTGGGGGAGCTGCAACTTGGCTTAGCCGGGACTGACTGCCTATTCGGGCGAGGTTTGGAGGCCATTTACCAAGTCTTGCTGTTTGATTTGTTCCCAAGTTTCCACAAGTCGATACTTTCTCTACGCAGCCTTCTATTACAACGGTTTTGGCTGCCCCAGTGTCATTGGTCCACCACACCAACTGGTTGGAATACTGCAGCATGGATGGTAAAGGTGCAAAAGTGCTATGGTTTCCTTTGTATTTTCCTCAAGTTTGCTGGTTTTTCTTATTCAAATTATTAAAGTTGTCCTGTGGCTTTGGTTAAGCAACGTGGCGTTTGTGCCCTACTACTACAAAGCCCGCTGCGTAAAGTCGCAGCAAAATCGTCCTAATGAGATTCATGACTCCCTTTTGTATACTATGCTTCCAGGGGACTAATTTTTCGTCTCGTCTTCACTCAAGAGCAGTTGGTCGCTCTGCACTTCGCTGTTACTCCTTCACCGAGATCCTTCAGCCGCCATTACGCCGCCGCCATCGCGCCACGCTCACAAATACAATGAAAACCTTGTCTTCAAATAGTAATTTGGCACATTACACATTATGTAGATACTTCAAACTCAATTCGAGAAAATGTCTATGTTGGTTATATAGCCCATGTCCGCCAAACAACATACAAGCAACTCCATCTCTCGACAGAATACAACCAGCTACTTCACGTACCTCTCTCATGAACTCTTCAAGTTTGATCAAACATTTGACCAAATCCGCTTCTCATTCTGACTTTCCTTCCTCACAGTCGCGTATACACTGTGCCGCTAGCCATGGCATCTTGGGATTCACCTCCCATGCCTCGACTCGGGAAGGAGCCGACCAATCTCCTCAACCTGCCGCTCGAACTACAACTTCAGATCTACGACTACGCTCTCAGCGATCCCAATCTCTGGGATCGTCGTCACCGTGACGGATGCGACCTCCGCCCCCTCACACAACAAGTTATGAGCCAGCCGCCCTTCATGTGGCATCGCGTCGTCGTCGACGCCGTCTCCAAACGCGGGCCCCGGGAAAAGGTCGCTCTGACCAACATGTACGCGCTCCCAAAGGCCTTCTCCCTGGCCAAGACATGGACGGCGTGCGACTGCGGCAAGCGGCGTGGCATCCACCTCTTACGCACCAACCGCCACATCTTTAGCGTCGCGGCGCATATGCTCTGGTCGCGCGGGAGCTTCTGCTTCTTTGACGCGACCGAGTTCTCCGCGTGCGTGGAGGCCACCTCGCCGGGTACGCGAGCCCTCATCCGCGGCGTCAGCGTCATGTCGTTTATGCACGGGGCAAACCTCGATTCGCGCGTGTGCCTTCGAAGCCAAGGTGACGACGGGCACGACTGTCCGAGTGCCGTGTACCCGTGGAGTATCCGATGCTTGCCCGTGTTTTGGAGAGAACTGCAGCTCCTGCCGAGGCTGCAATACCTGGCCATTCCGCACGGCTATCTCGACAGCAGTATCTTTCTAGATATGGCTGACGATCAGTTCTTCAAGATACAGGCGTATTTGGCGCGGCTGGGCTACATAGACTTGACACATTTAAACGTGACTCCTGGAGATTGGAACTACCGCCCAGCCTACCTCGGCGATAGCAAATACTTCTGGGATGACTTTTTTAGCGGCGCGAGCTTGGCATCGCTGTATGGCTTTTCCGAACGTATTTATACGACCTCATGGCTCTACGACAATACGGACAGGAAGGTAGATGACCCTCGTATTACTTTCTACTATAAAATAAATCTGCGTCACTCATACGACTTCGTGTATGGGGTGTTTCGAGCTATGCAGATGCAGGTGATGGAGCAGGACAGTACAACGATCCCGGGAACTCACTGGTGGCGCCCGCAAGCTCGCGTCAGTGCCAGCGACGGAACTGCCACCGTGTCGCTTCCTCCATTGAAGGTGGTTGTCACATTTTATAACGCGCCTCTTTCAAGGGACGCCTGTGTGAAGAGCAATCGAGCATTGGCGAGTCGTTGTGCCGAGCTTGAAAGGCTGGGTAGGAGGTTTGAGGCGGGTCAAAGGAAACGAGCACTGGCACGGGAGGAAATAATTCGCCGTTTTGAAGCTTTGCGCCTGGACGAAACATATGCCTTTGAAGGTGTAGAAGGTAAACTCAGGCTCCCTAAGCCCATCATTGAGGAGTCGCGGACCAAGAGGGTGCGGACCAAGAAGAATCGACGCGGGTATCAAAAGAGTGGGTGGGTGCCTGGGAGGAATGAAGCGTACTTTTCAGTCTACTCCGGTTAAAGACAGAACGGAGAGGATTTAGAAATCGATTGTCCTAGGTTTTCTTGTGTGGTTTGTACAAAAAGTTGTGAAGCAGAGCGCACTATTGAAACTTGGACCTTTCTTTCTTCTTAGTCCTTCAGAGCGATACCGAGTAGAATGATGTCATCTTTTGATCATAAAAACTTTTCATGTAGTTTTCCATTATCTGGCGAAGTGAGGTTGTTTGTTTCGAGTCTGAGTAGCCAACTAGTCATTGGTACACGTTACAGGACCGCTGTAAAGGGTTGATTGAGACCAAATGACAGCGCCACGAACGGTCTGTCACTGGCGAAACATAAAGCGTGCAGTGTACAATGAGCGACGGCCCGGGACCAGCCCTGATCATCCCTGCCTCCACTCCCAATACACATGGAGGAACAAGTCCTAGTTACCTATTGCGTGCGAGTGAGCTAGAGTGATATTATCCACGCGAATTGGTCGCCTTCTGGTCGCTGATGGGGTCGGTTGTCTTCGAGGGCCAAGGCCCTGCCCTCCAGCCCACCCACCACAAACACCGCCACCGCACCAGCACGCCCGTGTAGTATGTAGTATGTAGAACTAAAGAGAGATGGCATTATAGCGCAATGGCATGCCGCCTTTTTGTCGAAATCTTGTGCATTGGCTGAGTTCAGGCGGCACCTGGCTGTCGCTGCGACGTCGCATGCAGAGCTGCGGCTCGTCGGGCGGGCTGTCGGCTTCCCCGGTCATGGTCCGTTGTGGCTGCCGATGATGCGAGACACGAGCGTTGTAATGTGCCGTTGCATATGGCGCTGACAAGGCAATGGCCCTCTACGCGGGGGAGGATGCCATCATTCCATCATCGCCCGAGGCAGGGGCAATGGCGAGCTTGATTCCAGGTACGGAGTACCCAAGGAGCGTTTCTAATCTTATTTAATGCGTTGTGCTCATTCAGGCAACAAGACAGCAGCCCTTTTGGCCGTGGCCCGTCATCGGCTCCAACTAAACTTGAGCTAAAAGCCCCATCAAGTAGCCGAGACCTAGTCCTGTTAGTGGTGATGGGAAAGGATCAAGGTAGACGAGACTTGCCGACGACCCTCGACCGGCTCCTCGCCAGCCAATCATATTGCACGCTCCGCATCGCGGAAGCAATGGCGTCGATGTCGTGATCAGTCTCCATCACCACGCAAAAACTCAGACGGCGCTCCAGCACACAAACCTCCAGCCAACTTTTGGCGGTTTCGGGCAGACTCGTTGAATTAATGAAACAGAAAAGACGCAATGGTGGAAAGGGCAGCGTGACAAAACAAGCCCACCCCTTTTGCCCAATTAGTCAGGTTACGCTTCCCCCCATCCCACGGCCTCTCGCCGCCGCTCTTTCATACCTTTGATCCCGTAAACAACCTCTTTCTTTCCTTGCCACATTCATACCTTGTGAAACAGCGTCGTAGCGCTTATAAACACTCCTCTTATAAACCTCTTGTAGGAAATATCCTGCTGGCATCAAATTAACAAACAACGCCTCTCGCTTGAAAAGCCAACTCACCTCGGGCTCGGAATCCGCCTACACACCCAAAACAAACACAACAGAGGCATCGTGGCTCGATACACTGAATCCTTCCTCTCCGTGGTCGTCGTCATACTCGCATCATTCATCATGACACAGAGCTCGCCCCAATCACTTCACGAGGACAAGATGGACAACCACGACATTGAATCGGGTTACGTCTCGGGCCAGGATGGCGAGGTCCCCGTCAAGCCCGCCTCGTCCTCACCCCTCATTTGCCTCAGCAAGCCCCATATCGAGTACCTCAACAACCAGATGGAGTCGATGCACCCCATCGACATCCTCCGCTTCTGCAAAATCATGTTTCCCAACCTGTACCAGTCGACCGCCTTTGGCCTGACCGGCCTCGTCACCATGGACATGCTGTCCAAGATCCAGGCCGAGAGCCCCGACTCCCGCACCGTCGACCTCATCTTCCTCGACACTCTGTACCACTTTGACGAGACGTACGACCTGGTCGAGCGCGTCAAGGCCCGCTATCCCAATGTGCCCGTTCACGTCTTCAAGCCCGACGGCGCCGACACGCCCGCGGAGCTCGAGGCCACGTACGGCGACGAGTTCTACCACACCGCCGGCGACATGTACGACTACATTGTCAAGGTCGAGCCCCTGCAGCGAGCGTACGACACCCTCAACGTCGCCGCCGTGCTCAACGGGCGCCGCCGCTCCCAGGGCGCCGCCCGTGGCTCCATCCCCATCATCGAGCTCGACGAGGAGCGCGGCATCATCAAGATCAGCCCGCTCGCCGCCTGGTCCTTTTCGCAGGTCAGCGACTACATCAAGGCAAACAACGTTCCCTACAACGCCCTCCTCGACCAGGGCTACAAGTCTGTCGGCGACTGGCACTCGACTGTTCCCGTCAAGGACGGCGAGGACGAGCGCGCCGGCCGCTGGAAGGGCCAGTCCAAGACTGAGTGCGGCATCCACAACAAGAAGTCGCGCTACAGCCAGTTTCTCAAAGAAATGGAGGGTAGCCAGCAGATTTCCGTCTAAATGACGCAGTGGCCGTTGAGACGGGTCGATGAAGAAGCAAAAGCGGTCAAGTAATGAATTGATCAAGGAGAGCGTTTGGCATGTTGGTTCTGGCGATTTCTTCGAGACTCTTGGAGACTCGGTTTCTTTAATGGTGTTTCATGGCTGTACAGCATGGGTATTGACGCGGCTACGGCCGCTTTCGTTTTCAATCATATGGTTTGGCGTTTGAATTTTGCGGCCTGTCGTCCTCGGTGATATTTGCCGCACAAAAGGGGGGACTTGCTTCGGCAAGGAGACTATATTAATCAGATACATCAGATGGCCTGCATTTAGATAGAAATAAACAAAAACTAGTCAACTCACTCGTCCGTTGTGCATCGTGAGATGAACGAGGCGCTGACGTGGAAGAAGAACTGAGGTTGGACAGTCGAGCCGGATTGGCCAGTAACCGCATGTACCCCGCAGTTGAGCTTTACTCTATCAATCGCCGACTCTTGCTTGCTACCGAGTCCGCTATCCGAATAGCTTCTTTTTTGCCCAGTTTACATGGTATACTTTAAATGCAGAATCAATTCTCTAATCAATTTTAATCAGGCCATAATATTGCGTGTTGCTGTCGTTGTCATCACATCACCAACTTCCATCATGCCTCATCTGTACACCATAACCACCTTGCGCAACGCTGCCGTCCGACATGATACAAACGCCATTGACATTTGTGCCCAAAAGTCGAACAGCCCTGTTTTTCAACCTAGAATGATAAGTAACCCCCGCCCCCAATTCGCCCTGTAGAATGTCAAAAGCATACCGATCCACGACCCAGCGACCATGGCGTCCAACGATACCTCTAACAAGACGCCCGAAGAGACTCACTTATACCTCGTCAAGAACAAAAGACGCCTATACGTGACTGTTTACCCAAATGACGACGCCCCAGACGACAAACAAAGGTATTTGGCCAAGCGGATCCAAGTCTGCAAATCACGAGTTTGTTCAAAGAGCTGGCAACCCTAATCAAGCACGCGCGAGCAGCTTCAGCTGGGGCTTCCTCATTGGGCCAAAGCACGAAGACGCAGTCAGCAACTCGGGCAAGCGATACTACGTCGAGCGCACGCAGCTGGGGACGGCCGAGGACCCCGACATCTTCCTCTGGCGGTACGCCGTGGTACATCTCCCCAACGTCGG
Source organism: Beauveria scarabaeidicola (assembly GCA_037289395.1). NCBI lineage: Eukaryota > Fungi > Ascomycota > Sordariomycetes > Hypocreales > Cordycipitaceae > Beauveria > Beauveria scarabaeidicola. Next base: position 26,732 of record JAEIJG010000297.1, on the reverse strand, counting down.
CTCCGCGGCGCGCATGTACGCGCGCATCCTGATTGCCAAGGTGGAACACGAGGGCCGTCTGGAAGACCTCATGAGCGGCACGCCCCGGCCGGACTCGACCGCGCCCGGCGCCATCGACAGGGCGCTGCACGACGGCTACGACTCGCAGGTGTGGGCGTCGCAGGTGCTCGGGCGGCTGGCCAGCGTCGGCGGCAAGGACCGCATCGTGGGCACGGCGGTGCTGGACTGGCCGCGGATCGAGCGCACGGCACGGCGATACGTGGCAGAGAAGATGGCGGCCGATAGATACAACGAGCGCTATCTAAAAGAGACGGATTGTCGACTGCCGAAGCCGACGTGGGATATGCTGCTGAATAAAGAGGTTGTTGGTTGAACATGCTTGTGGCTACGAGTAGCATGTGCCGAGGGGATTGGTTCTTTCTATATATACAACGGCTCTGTGTACATACATGTAATTTGAAACTGCTTTTGCTGACAGTGATAAAGTGAATTCCGTTTTGATCTGTTTGCCATTGCGGTGGCGAGTGTTTCATCACCAACACAAGAACATATTAGGGTAGTACTAGGGATTGCGCGGTGATGGACATTCACCCGCCAGCGGTAACCAACGACATAACAAAATTGAGATGCTACATTTAATCTTTTAGAATCCTTGTTTGAATTCTCAACTCACATGTCCGGAGTGAAAAAAGTCCCGGGCGATGCCCATATTTCTCTCTCATCACGACCTTCATCTCTCCAACCCCACTCTAAATTCTGCACCTCATTTGATACACTTCAACTTGATCATCCTGCCGTGCGCCTATCCACATCAACTCTCCCGGAAATGAAAGGGGTGAAAGCAAACAAGCGGCTTCTGTAACACAACAACACAGACAACAGCAATGTCCGGATCATCGCGGCTGCCTTTGCCGGGACCCGCCTTTGAGGCCCGCAAGCTCAAGATCCTGGAGCAGCTCGCGGTCCCCGACGCCGAGTACTCGGACGCCTCCCCCAAAGGCACCGTCGACGTGGGTATCCGGCCGCTGCTGGCCGAGATCAACGCGGCGGCGGGCTTCGTGACGACGAGCAGCTGCGCGGGCCGCGTGAGCGTCTTTGTGGAGGGGCGCAAGACGGCGGCCGCGACGATGGCTACCGAGGATGACCGTGATGATGTGGCGGGTGGCGGCGGGACTGAGCAGAGCGATGGGCTGGGACCGATGCAGCCGGCAGCGGCTGCGCAGACAGTGGCCGGCCTGGGCGGCAAAGGTGGTGGCGGGACGTGGTTGTACGTCTCGCACGATCCGCATCCGCTGGCCGGACAGGGCGTGGTGGTGGACTGGGCAAAGGAGCTGGGCATTGCAGGGGAGCAAGAGGATGCGTTGCTGCTGGATACTACTGGGGGACCTGGCGGTTGTGATTCGGAGCGCAGACTGATTCACTTCAAGTTTGAACCCATGGTGAGTGAGCAACTAGGTTGACAACGCAACACCTTGCCCCCCCCCATTGAGCTATACAGTCATTCACGTTTACGATTCAATGCTGATAAAAAATGTGCCAGATTCTTCACGTCCTCACCGCTTCCCATGCCCACGCGCAGCTCCTCCTCCGCTGCGCCCTCCACGCCGGCTTCCGCGAGTCCGGCGCCGTCAGCCTCGTGTCCCCGAGCAACGAGCCCGCCACGCCCATGGTCGCCGTCCGCTCCATGGGGCTGGGCCTCGAGTCCCTGCTGGGCTACGCCCAAGACGACGGGTGCCGACGGCGGCTAACGGTGTCGCCGAGCTACCTCGACACGCTGATGGCCATTGGCGCCGCGCGCTTCGCGGAGAATGCCAAGCGGATCGAGCGGTTTGAGACGGCGTTTGGCGCGGCGACGGCGCGGATGGCGGGGCCGCCGACGAACCCGGATGGAGGGGCGTGGGAGGACGCGGCGGCGCGGAGGGAGAGGATGCGGGCAGAGGGTTTGTTGAGGCAAAAGGCGGCGCGGCAGGCGGAGCGGAGGGCGGAAGAGGAGCAGCCGGATATAGATCTCACCGGGACGATGGGGTGAAGTGAGCAGATGCGTAGGAGAAAATGAGCTCAAGTAATAACAGCTTAACATGACATTATAGAGCGCACCGTGTTATTGTTTGTGTAATAAAGAAAAGCTTTCTTCTCCATCGACTTTCATCTATGTGCCCATTTCAGTAAGTAGATCTATCTCTACCTGCGCAGCGGCTCCGAATAGATCACTCGAATAGGCATGTAGACGAGGGTTGATCGAGAAGAAGCCTGCTTGCGATACCTCTCAAATAGGTTTTCACATACAAACTAAATCCTGATGGTACGCTTCTATTTTTTGTCCATGTAGCTTTTACCGCTCCCGATATTCGTAATGTACAAAAAAGAGAGTCCCACATGCAAGTTAAAGGGCCTTCGAGTGCCGAAAAAGACAATATGCAGGCGCATTCTCCCATAACAATGAACCCATGAATTAGTCACCCCTCCTTTTCTTTTTTCTATTTGCAAAGTCTGCGCCATCACGACACGACCTTGTCGACCCACGACTTTTCCAGCTTCTTAACCTCGGCCTTGAAGTCGTCCACCTCTTGCCAGCAGTCGAGCGGCCGGCGGTCGTGGGCGCGCAGGCACTCAATCACCTTTGTGCGCGCCGCCTCGACGTCGCCGGGCAGCGCGCGGACCTGCTTGCGCTCCTCGAGCTTTTTGCGGAGGGCGTCGACCTCCTTGCCGACGGTGTAGCGGGTCGGGCCGTTGCTGCTGCTGTCGTCGGCCTTGTCGCTCAGCTTGGAGGAGGAGGAGGAGGAGGAGGCGGCGGCGGCAATCTTGTCGTGGGCGGCGGCGAGGGCTTCGGCTTCGCGCTTCTGCAGCTTCTTGAGCTCGTCGGCGACGCGGGCGTGGATCTGCTGCTCGAGCAGCTTGGCACGCGAGGCGTCGGTCTATGTTTTTTTCCCCCGCATCAGTTTGGGCTTCCTTGTTAAAAAAAACAGGCATCTGGCAAACTCCTCGTACCTCGGCGCTGGATTGCAGGGAGTCGAGGATGGGCATGGAAACGCCCGGCGTCCCTGAGCTGTTTTTGGAGATGATGTCGTTAGCATGGGTCGGCTTGTTCAAGAGATGCGGGCATCGCAAAGACCCAGGAAAGGTTGATCGGTACGTACGCCTTCCACTGGTAGCCCGATTGCTCTGGTTTCGATGTGCTGGACCCCATGGTGAATTGTTTAATGGCGGGGGAACGAAGTCTTGAATAGACTTCTTGGCTGGGAAGCTGCCGGATCACTCCGGCACAGAGAGCTTGCGCGATCAATTCTCGGAGTGGATGCCTGAGGCATACATTATGGAGTGCACCCAGCTACAATGCTGGTTATAGATGTAAGTCAGTCCAAAGACAAGTTACAAAACAACTGAAAAAAAAAAAAAAAAAAAAAAAAAACGAAAAAAAAAAGAAAAAAAAAAGAACGGAAAAGGTTGAAAAGCAGACCAGTAAGCGGACA
>JAEIJG010000297.1:0-23252 GCA_037289395.1 Beauveria scarabaeidicola | reverse complement strand
AAAAAAAAAAAAAAAAAAAAAAAAAAAAAAAAGGCGAATAAGGAGAGATGAAAAACTACTTTTACCTCTTTAAAGAGAATGGAATGGCATCATGTGATGACCTGCAGCTTTGTAGTATGATATGTCCAAGCTCCGCGTGAATTGCAGCCGCTGCAACATGACTTCTGCACGATTTGACTCGTTTTCTTATCAAAAAAAGCTGAAATTGAGGCAAGAAAATATCAAGTATGACGAAAACTACACAAGACATATGATTTAACAAATTCCTCGCTTCGACAACGTGCAGGAGTGGCACAGGTTACAAAGCAGCGCCGCACTTACACAGCCCATGAGAACAGTTTGTGTGCAAAGGGCCAAGATATCAGCTGATCTGTATCTAAAAATCGCAGCAGGATGCTGAATATCATTCGAGTGACGTGTTGGCGTGAAAAGCATGGCGTGACATGACTGATGGCTAGGTACTGGTATCGTCTTGGGCGAGTCTCTGCGTGGCTGGCGCTCTGTGCAGCGGGACCAGGCAATGCTTGGCGCCGCCGGTTATGTCGCGATGGCTGGCGATGCCTAGAAACCAGTCGCCAACTGGAATGTCGGTACGCTTAATATTGCTCACGTGCTTTTCTCAAATGTCATTTTGGTTCCTATTCTCGGGTGATGGGGTCTCTTGTCTTTGCCGTCGCGTCTATTTCCAGCCTGGTGTACCGTGGCTTACCTACTTACAGGACGAGTGTCACCGTCTCAGCTGAAATGCAGCTTTGGCCATTTTCCTCGGCGTAGTGAAACGTAACATGGCAACGGGAACCGCTGGAGGACGCCTGAATTATGGTGGAAGCAGGATGGCGTTTCTACAGCTGTCTCTATATCTTCTTTATTAGTTCTTGTCCAACATGGATACGTTGCAGATTGAGTAATATTAGCGGGCGATAAAAAGAAGCAGCGCGACTGTCGAGGTGGACGGCAGATGGGTGCGATGCAGGTAGTTAATTAGAAAAAAGAAATGCCATCATGCTGTTTGCAAGCGACAGGTGTGGACTCGGCGGTCCTTTGCTAATGAGCATCAAGGACGTAATATCATCTTACGCGGAGCAGTGGCATGTTGGACGGCCACGAGTTCATTCTGGGCGCGATGCAAGGGGTCTCTTTTCGCGGCCGAGGGAAGGGCACGCAGGTTTTGTTGGTGGAGGGTGGCGGAGACGGCAGAGACGGCTCGGAAGGGAACCGATATGTCTGGGGACTGTACGAAGTAATAAGTCTGGAGAGTTTCTGTACGTGATGTTTTTAAACCAGTAGCAGTCAGTGGTTGAGCGCGAATTGAAACATGCAGCGGCGGGCGGGACTGAGAACGTGTGGGCGCGAATGGCTGGCGGCGTTTCTTTGTTGCAACGGGCGCGACGCATCAGATGGGGGCCACAAACGTGCAACCGAGACATGGAGGGGAAAATACTTATTGAATGCCATTCGAGTTGATTGCAGCCGTAGGATTTTGTCGTTGGTGAATAGATGGTGGCTGTAGTCTAAATAGAGTAGTCAGATACAAATACGTAGCAGACGGGAAGAGGTTCAAGTTGGGTTCGCCATGTCGCTGGGTTCCAAGCAAGCCACTTTCCGCATGTACAAAGTACCTACCCATGTACCTACCTACACGATCCAAGTACGAAGTACGGAGTACTGGCAAGGTAGCGCGACCCCTGCAGAATGGCGCCCCGCTGTGGCGGGTTTCAGAATGTTGGTTTTTTTGGGTGAGCAGTGGGCGATGGATCGTCTGACTGGCTGTTGCTGGTGAGGCTCAAGAGAAGCGAGAGCGACTGAGAAGTGAGAACCCGCAGACAGGCATTGATCGTTTGCATGCGACAAGCCCCTGCATGGACGAAGAAACCAGACGAAAAGAGGAACCGGACATGGGGCAAATGAGATGAGTTCTGCATGATTTTGAACGACGTGGACGCAAACCAGGTCGGTGGCATGTTGGAGGGGTGCTGGGGTTTGATCAAGGCGTTGCAGGCAACAATCCGAAATGCAATCCGAAATGCCACGATTCTGGAGCAAAACGGCCATTTGGCTGGGGCGCCATGTGGTGGTGGTAGCGCCTGGGTAGCAGGGTTCATGAGGGAGAGGTACCTCGTAATGATTTGGTGTGAGCAAACGGCGGAAATTTGGTGGGAATGGGGCAAGTGTGAACAAAAAGGACAAGTATCCGAGTACATACCTAGGTAGGTAGTATCAGCATAAAAGAACTCGCAAAAGAGTTGCAGAGCGTATCTTGACGCATCACCAGATGCCGTCTGAACCGTCGACGAGATTCCTTGGCTCTCAAACTCCCAAAGCAAAGCACCTATTACTAATCCGTATTCCAGTAAGTATTGCAGGCTATGAGTGGAGGCACGGCCTGGCGGGCCTGGCTATACCCGCTGTATCCCCTGTGCTTAAATAATAATGCCAGGCACGAGCCTCTGGTTGGGCCAAATCCCCCCTGCAAAAGCCGACTGTACAAGGTACCTAGTAGGTATTACTTCGTACGTCTTCCAACCTCCACCATACGCTCTGCCGAACGCATCCTCGTCTCTGACCTGACTTCATCACCAATACTTTCGTCTTCATCCTTCTTCTCTTCAACCACTCCTTTCGTCCTCGTCTGCTTCACTTCAGACGCTAGTCACATATATTCACCCCCGATCTCGTTTCGACTACCAGCCGTCCTTTACCTCGTCGACATTGCCATCATCGTCTGGTCCTCACATCCCCGCTCCCGCTCCCAGAGCTAGCGTGCACATACTGTCGCATCCGACTCAACGCAGCCCACTCCCCCCTGGGTTGATCGTCATTGTCTTGTCGTCGCTGGCTGGCCCTCATCTTTGATTCACTCGACGCTGAACTCCCTTTTCTGTTTTTGCCTCAAGGCCACTCTTTTTCGCCTACGACGCAGGCTTCCCTCCTTGATTGCCGTCGACTCGTTTGACTGCTCGACGGCGTCTCTGCGTCTCTGCGCTGCCGTTCTTTGCCGGTTTCGCCGTCCATCGTTTCTCGTCGTCTCTGAAACTTGCGCATCTCGACAAACCGCAAACTCATAAACAACTTGTTTTCTTCGCTTCTTTTGAAACTGGCGCCTTTGTTCTGCGCATCACTTTGCATCGCAGCCCCTCTTAGTCCACCAACCTTTTACTTCTTTTACTCTGCATCGCCCACCTGCCGATTCTTTGGCCCTCTCCTCGTTTGCCGATTTCTCGAATTCACCCTTTCGTTCAGATCCCACCTTTGTCAAACTCTATTCTCAACACTGCTGGCCGGCTCCTGAAAAGGAAAAAAATAACCACCCACCACCTCCTGTCCCGCCTGCCTTGATTCACTAGCACCCTTTGTGGAGATAGGCACATCTGGACAGGAGCATTCCTCTCACCCTCCCTTATTATTATACGCCAATCTCTCTCTGGCTAAAACACTCGCACTATTCTTCTTGGCCTTATCCTCTGACCCGCCGCCGCATGATGCCCTTTTTCTCTTAAGAGAAGCCTGTCGGAACATCTCTTGTTCTCAACGGCATTCCCGATTCTCACCCACGCACGGCTCATCAGCATCTTGTCGGCCTCCCTGGTTTGGAGGCCCGCATTTCGACTCTTCTTGGCTCTGGTTTCTCTTCATTCTCGACCTCTTCTACAGTAATCTTTGCTCTTCGCCCCGACCCTCCCTCCCCCTCCACCTCGATCAAGATGAACGTTGACCCTCACCGGTTCGCCGGTGTGGCGTCCACGCCAACAACACACACTTTCAACATGCGCACGGCTGAAGAGGTAGAGAAACCCAGTTCGACAATAGCACCCTATTACACAGCACTAAACGGAGTCAATCAGCCCATGAACATGATCGTTAAAGACGCTCTCTGGCTAACTCTCGGCGGTCTGGCTGTCATCATCCTAACCATCAGACTTTTGGAGATTGTCTGGGCCAAGTTGCGCCAGGTCTCTGCCATGTCCGTACCGAGAGAAAAGCAGGGCTATTGGAAAACCTCACAATGGAACTGGATGCCCAGTCTCAAGAAGAACCTCATCTACGCGCCTCTCTGGAAGAAGCGCCACAACCGCGAGTTCCGTCTTTCCAGCGCCATCAACGTTGGCACCCTCCCCTCTCGACTACACATGTTCATCATCATAGTCTATCTCGGCAGTAACCTGGCCTACATGTTTATCCTCAACTGGCAAAACGAAAACAAATGGGCCTTTTGTGCCGAGCTGCGAGGCCGAGCCGGTGTTCTCGCCGTCGTCAACATGGTTCCTCTCATCATCTTGGCCGGCCGCAACAACCCGCTAATTGCCGTCCTTAAAATCAGCTTCGATACTTATAACCTGCTGCACAGATGGATGGGTCGTATCATCGTCGTCGAGACTATTATTCACGTCACTGCCTGGTCCATTCCCGCTGTCGCTGACGGTGGCTGGCGCAATGTGCGGGACAAGATTTTCGCTACGCTTTTCATCGGCTCCGGCGCCGTCGGTACTGTTGCCTTTCTTGCCCTCTTCTTCCTCAGCGTCTCTCCTTTTCGTCACGCATTCTACGAAACCTTTCTTAACCTGCACATTGTTCTTGCTCTCGTTTCGTTTGTCTGCACTTGGTTACATTGCGCTTCCTCGTCCGTTGATACAGGTGGCCTGCCGCAGCTGCCCTGGGTCATTGCTGTCGTGATCCTCTGGCTCTTTGACCGTCTGGCTCGCGTTGTCCGCCTCACCTACGCTAACTGGTCCGACAAGGGCTTTACAGATGCTCTTTGCGAGGCCATGCCCTGCCACGTTACTAGAGTCACTGTCCGCCTGCCACGTTTCATGAACATTGAACCCGGCACCCATGCCTATCTCCGCTTTTGGGGTATCAACGCTTGGGAAAGTCATCCCTTTTCTATTGCCTGGGTTGAGCACCAAACAACACACACACTGCCCATTTCCGCCGAGAAGGAACCTCTCAACGCCGTCGACCGAGCCAACGCCTACACCAACATTTCTTTCGTCATTGGAGCTCACACTGGCGTGACGCGTACTCTATTCGATCGGGCAAGTAGATCTGTGCATGGTATTCGCATCAAGGCCGCTTTCGAGGGACCGTATGCAGGCCATCACTGTCTCGACTCGTATGGACACTGCGTGCTCTTTGCTGGCTCGACTGGTATCACGCATCAAATTTCCTACCTTCGACATCTTTTGGACGGCTACAATGCTGGCACCGTCGCCACCCGCAAGCTAACGCTCGTCTGGATTATTCGGGAGTACGAATCTCTTGAATGGGTCCGACCATATATGGATACGATTCTTCGCATTCCCAACCGCAAGGATATTCTCCGTATTCAAGTCTTTGTCACGCGTCCGCAAAACCCTCGCGACATTGTCAGCTCTAGCTCTACCGTCAAAATGTTCCCCGGTCGTCCCAATGTGCGCCTGCTTCTTGTCAAAGAAGTACAAGAGCAAATCGGTGCCATGTGCGTGACGGTCTGTGGCCCAGGTGGCCTTGCTGATGATGTGCGTTCTGCTGTGCGCGCCGTTCAAGGCCATAGCGTCATCGATTTCATCGAAGAAAGCTTCACTTGGTGATAAGTAGACACAATTTCGCGACTTTTTTTCTTGTACCATTTTATTCTTTTATAACGGATCAGGATTCTATTGCAATTATTGGGCGAAGGCAATGCCCGACTTTCTATCTGTATATACTTGAGATTTTGGGGAAACTGTGTAGCATAGAAGCAAGGGGTCTCTTATTTGTCGATACACGGCGAGCAGCCAGAAAGGCGCCGCATAGACTTTGCATATATAACGGGCGCAGCACGGCATCACAAGTTGATGAATCACATTTCCGATTTTCGCATCTCTGAGTCTTTATCATGTTCAGGCCAGTATGAAGTAATATCGCATCTCTGAGTCTTTATCATGTTCAGGCCAGTATGAAGTAATATCGTGTCGACAGCGATTATCGATTAAATATTTGCTATTGAGAGTGCTAGTCCAGCTGTTAATAGTAAATTAGATTGAACTTGCCATGGTGAAGATTACATTCCGGCATTCGAAGAAGGAATATTGATTTCAGTCTGTATAATTCATTGTCAAAGTCCAACTTGTGTGTGTGTGTGTGTGTGGACATGTAAACCAAACGCCAAACAGCCCCAATCGCTATATAATGCATCATGCCACATGGATTACAAATTCAGTTTCCAACTCGTCCCAACAAAGAAAGTTTCACATTTTCCATTACCTATTCCTTCATGCCGCAACAGCAGCCGGTACCTCTCCCGTTGCCGCCGCCGCCGCCTCCTGCAGCCCCCCGAGCCCGTCCAGGCCGTCCAGGCCGCGGAAGCCCTCCTCGACGACCCACGCCCTGCCTCTGCCGAGCGGCCCCTCGAGCGCCGTGCACGCCGCGCCGACGACCAGCAGCCCGGGGGGCCTGCTGCCCTCCTCCTCGACAGCCTCGGCGACGCGCGCGAGGGTCGTGCGAATGACGCGCTGGTCGGGGCAGCTGGCGCGCTCGACGACGGCGCAGGGCGTCGTCAGCGGCCAGAGTCTTCTCGTCGCGGAGGAGGAGGAGGTGGTGGTGTTGTTTTGCGGTGCCTTCTCGGACGACGCGGGTGTGGCTTCGAGCTCCACAGCGGTGGTCAGTTCCCGGACGAGCCCCGCGATGCGGTGCAGCGCCATGAGGAAGACGACGGTGCGCGAGGCGACAAACTCGGGGGGCGCGGGGGCGGCGCCCTTTTTGCCCGTCCCCGTGCAGATGAGCACCTGGTCGGCGACGTCGCGCTGGGTGGCGGGTATGCCGGCAAACAGCGGCGCCGACAGCGCGCTCGTCATGCCCGGCAGCACGGCGACGCGGTCGCCGAGGCCCCTCGCGCGGAACCAGGCGACCTCCTCGCCGCCGCGGCCGTACAGGAACGGGTCGCCCTGCTTGAGGCGCAGCACGGTCTGGCCGGCGAGGACGCCGGCGTGCGCGGCGGCGAGGAGCTCCTCCTGCGCGCGGTCGGCGTTGCCGGGGAACTTGCGGGCGATGGAGACGGGCGTGCGGCGCGGGATCAGCGCGAGCACGCCGGCGGGGACGAGCTTGTCGGCGAGGATCACGTCGGCGCAGAGAAGCGCGCGGTGGGTGGCGCGCGTGAGGAGGTCCGGGTGGCCGGGGCCGCTGCCGGCGAGGAGGAGGCGGCCGAGTTTGGGTGTTTTGCTAGGATTGGGGTTGAGAGAAGGGAAGGAGGAGGCCGTTTCGGTTTGGTAGCTCGTGAGGAGGGCGGCAACGTCGTCGTCGGTGATGGACGCGAGGCGGCTCAGCGGCCAGTACTCGCAGACCTGGCTGAGCCAGCGCATGCGGCGCGTCTTGATGTCCTCGGCGTCTTGGGTGACGAGCTTGTTAAAGGCGGCGCTTTGCCCGGTCGAGTCGTCCTCGTCAGGGGAGGAGAAGGAGGAGGAGGTGGTGGTGGTGGTGGTGGAAGGGGAAAGAGTGTCGCGGCAGTCTTGCTGGATGATGCGCCGACGGGCGTCACCGAGACGCGCAGTGGCGGCGCCGAGATTAGCGGGCAGCGAGGCGGCAATCTCGCGGCGGATGCGCGAGGCGAGCTTGCACCCGCGGCCGTTGGTCGTGACGCCGATTTGCAGCGGACCGTCGGCGTGCGTGGACAGTAACGTGAGGGTGCAGAGGTCCGGCGCGTCGACGACGTTGACGGGGATGCGGTTGCGGCGGCACAGCGTAGCGATACGGGTGTCTGTTTTGGCCATGTCAGAGCTTTTCTTTTTTGTCCTTCAGGAACCCTTTGAACTAGAAAAAGACAGGTTTCAGAGGGGGGGGGGGAGGAAGACGACGTACTAGTCTCTCGCGTGCCCGTCGTCACAAACACGGCATCCACCACGCCGCCAACTTCCGGCCTGCCCAAACGAAAGAGATCCTCGTCTTCCAGCGGCTTCTGCTCCCACTTTACGCTGCCGTCGTCAATCTTGGCCTGCAGCCCGTAGTGCAGGTCCGTCGAGGAGGTGGCCGCCGGGGCGACGAGTACTGGATGGGCGCCGGCGGCGAGGGACGCGGCGCAGCGGGAAGCGGCGAGCGGGTTGGTGCCGACGACGAGGTGGACGCTGCCGCGGCAGTCGAGGCCGGCGAGGAGGACGTTTGGTGGTGTGGTGTCTTGTCCGTCCATGGTTTCTGTCATGACATGAGTTGATAGATTTAGAAAAGGGAAGGAACAAAAAAAAAAGGACAGAAGAAGGGAAACGAGGAAAAGAAGAAGGAAAAATGTTGACGAGGGGGGGCGAGGCAGGAAAAGAAGAAGAAGAAGAAAAAAAAGGTAAAGCCTCTTTCTCGGGTCGTCGGGCGCGGGCCAAAGCTGGTGTAAATGCCCGTCTAGGCGAGATGCGAATCTCTTGGTGGATTTGAACGTTTTCGGTAACTAACTGATAAGAGCATACAAGCCACGCTTGCAGCTCAACGCACAACGCGATTAAAATGAAGAGGAAGAAAAAAACATCAATTTTATAATAGAGATAGAAACAAAATAAAGCTACCAACGACCAAGAAATACAGCCGAGCACCCGATGCAGGTCCGTCACGAGCAACCCTCCTCGTCGTCTGGTCTGGCCCCATTCCTTGTCCATCACCAATTCTGAGCCCCAGTTGACGCCATTGCGCCTTGTGGGGTCCTTCTATCGTCGTCCAATCACTGCCTCTTCAATTCCAATACCCAATAAAAAGTCGCCAAGCTTCATATAGATAGATACGCGGAGATGCACATCTTTCTTTCTTATCCCATTATCAAGTCGTTTCTTTTTGAACATCTCCTATCTATACAGTCATTTCAGCTCCCGTACTACTAACTTCCCTCTCCCGCTCCATTCTCGTTGTTGCTATCGTACAAGTTTATATCCATGCTTGTTGATACATGGTCCCCGCCCCCGCACTTTCTCTCCTGATAACAGTATTATGTATATATGTATGTAGTAATCGTACAGATAGGCACTTCAACATCATCGTCGTGCGCCACTGGCGTGGACATGATACACAATCCCTCCGCAGGCCTCCGAGCACATTAGTTCTTGAACCGTTGCTCAGCTTCCGCGAGCCGGTCCAGCTCCGCCAGCTCCCTGTCCACCTCCAAGTCAATCTCCTGCTCGTCGTCGCCCTGCTCCTCCATAATCTGGCGAATCAGTTCCTCCTGCCTCTTCGTCCGGCTGTTGCCCCGGCCCGTTCTCGTCTTGACCTGCCAGTCCGTCCCCAGCCCCTCGCGTGCCGCCTCGCGCTGCGCCTTCTTGGCCTCTATCGCCCGCTGCTTCTCCGTGTCCACGCCGCTGCCCGTGCGCGCCGCCCGTGGTACCCGCGTCTTGGCCCCCAGCGCCCACAAGTCTCCCCAGCGTGATTTGCGCGCGTCGTGGTACGCCACCTTGCTGAAGCTCTTGGGCACCGTCCACCGCTCCAGCCGGCCCTCGGGCGTGCACGCGTCCAGCGTCACGTGGCCCTTGCGCTTGATGGGCGGCAGGAGGATGCGCGGCAGCGTCTGCATGTCGGGCGTCGCCTCGGCCTGCTCGTAGCCGCGAAATGCCTCGTCGGCGAGCTCCTTGCTGTCCTGCGCTTCGCCCTGTCGCACACCCTTCTGGATGGCCACGTAGCTAAACTCGACTTCGCCTTGGTTATGCGACTCGTTGCCCATCAGTTTGCTGTAGAAGCCCGGCCGTACGAATCTCTGGCTGAAATGGCAATAATCCTTGCGCCCTTTGCTCTTGCCTGGCTCTGGATACATGGGGCATGTCCCGTGACTGGTGCATGGCGCCAAAATTCGGCCGGCCTCGAGCTCCCGATGAAATGCTGGATTGAAGTCGTCTGCGTTGATCGGGGTTTCGCCAGATTGTGGCAGCAAAAACTGCTTCAGGAGCGTGTCTCGTACGTGCGCCACAGCTTCAAAGCCGCGTGGGTGCGCCTTTTCCAGGACAATGAGCACGCCGCCGTCCGGGTTCAGCAGCGTCCAGAGGTTGTTCAAAATGGCTTGTCGGTAATGATCCTGCTTTTCCTTGAGGAACAAGTGCGACGCAACAATGACATCGTAGCTCTTGCGCTTTTGAGGTTCGCCTCCAGAATCCAGATGTTGGCCGCTCTTCATGGCACCCGAGTGCATGTAGTCGGGCAACCGTGGAATAAATGTCGTGTTATTCAAAAACGTCTTGACACGCCCACGCAGTCGATCGGAACCCACAACGACAGTCTTCTTGCCGGGTATCTCGTCGCCATGAACTTGCCCCTTCTCAGCAAGCAAATCCCATTCCGTTTGCAATATTTGTTCCCAAGCGACCAGACCTGCGCCTCCCGCACCAGCGTCCAACACGCTCAAACCCGGTCCGTTATTCTTCAGCCGCGACTGAATCCAGTCACCGCCAATCCGTTTTCTTACTTCTCGTAGCGTAGCCATGGCGCTGGCGTAGGCTCCCGGAACATAGGCCGCCAGGAAAGCATCTGCTTCAATCTCCGTCATATGCTTGGAGTCTGGCGGTAGGCCAATTCCGCCCATGTGGCCATTTCGCAGTCCAACAGGGGTCACTGGGGATGTCGGCAGACCCCTGCCTCCGAATACCGACTGTGCGGCAGTCCTGACGTGATCCAAATGTGTTCGTCCGAGAAGCGACTGCAAAGGCTTTACTAGGCGCTCTTGGGGGAGCAATATCTCCACAGGGCTGTCGTGAAAGCGACCTTCCAATGTGTGAGGATGGAAGCGTTCGGCTTCTCCCGTCGATATTGATTGATATGTCGGGTAGTGTCCATCTGCCCATGAGCTCTCACCCTCGGTACCGTGGGGCAGTTCATCGTCCTGTTCCAGCTCTTCCGTTGCATAGGCTGCTTCCTCCTGCGCTCGCGCGGCTGCGTCGAAATCATTCTGGAGCTGCTCCATGGCGATGCGCTCTCTTTCGCTTCGCGCAACGAGATCAACGTATCCGGGAGCTTTCGCAACTACAAAGTTGTCCACACTCTCACCGTCTTCCACCGATCGCTTTGCCATGTCATAGCTCACTTCTTCAAACTCGCCACCCTCAAGCTCTCGAAGCAGTATTCCTTCGCCTTCTGGATTCGCGCGCCCCATATCGGAATGCTCTGGGATACCAACATCTTCGGGTGTCGTTTCGCGCAGCGGCGGGCCGTATAGCCTTTCGTAGAGGCGATATTCCTCCTCGTTCAAGTAACCCTTGGGCAGTGTATCTCGAAATCGTTGTTTGGCATCGCGCACCACTTGCTCAATATTTTCAGTAGGTTGTGTCACCTCTCCGGCCGCCGAACCATCGTTTAGGCTTCGCGAAGTGGAAAAGTGTCGAGCTGCAGTCGTTCGACGACTGGAGGGGAGCGTCGCAGTTTGTCGGCGCAATCTTTGTAGTTCTGTAATTCCTAGGCAGTCAACCCTGTGTTGTCGCGAGGCCGCCACAGACGCTCTGTAGCATCTCGGACAGGCATTCCGTATACCGGCCAGAGAAAGCATGCTTTTTTGTGCTGCCTGTGGTGAATGGGGAAATGATTCGGCCAGAAAGCTCCCAGAACTTTTCTTGTCGCGGCGTCACGTGTGCTGGTCATTCTCATTTAGGGGTCGCTGATAGGTCGCTACAGGGCCCATCTTATTCTACTTGATTTAGGGCGGGTTAAATATTTGGTTAACTACATAGTCACGCCAGGCAGCTTGATTGGGTTCATCCAAGACTCGAAGTGATCAAATTATTCGAATCATACCAGTGCGGAGTATTAAGCGGAATTTCGACCTCCTTTCTATTAGAACCATTGACAGCGGGGGTGGCTTGTGAGCGTTCTCGGCACACTGGAGCCTGAAAATGCAGTTGACAAGGCCTATCAGTAGAGTCAAGAGGTACATAGCATCTCAAGGCCAACGATGCGTTCGAGGGTCGACAAGGGCAAGAAACTAATGTCTTGCACGTCGGAATATCGTAGTCGTCCATAGTGCGACTCCTAAAAATATTTGTCCATCTCGGTGAAGCCTCTTTCGCCAAGGCAGATTGCCGCGGTAAAAAGCCGTAGTATTTATGGAGTACAGGGACATGAGCCGGAGGAGACGGTCGCGCCTTATTTATCTTGTTGCTCATCTCTTGGGAAAAAAAAGGGCAACGCATCGTCTCCATCATGTATTGTCCAGAGTCTGCCCATGTCAGCATAGCAAAGAGGCCTCGATGCCGCAGTGGCGTGTTCCGGTGACCAGACTGCGGGGTTCACTGCGCCAATGGGTGGTGGCATAGACCTTGAGACTGCCAGTTGCAGTTGCCCAAAAAAGCAGAGGAGCTGAAGAAGGCGCATGGTCAGGCCGAACCGGTACCTGGATGCATCTTCATCTGGCTGCAGGACCGGCGATGGACGAAGGGGCCACGGGAATACGGATGTTGGGCGTGGTTGGCTGGAAAGCTCGGCCAGAGTCGGCCGTCAGTCCGTTCAACGGATCGTGACTAATATTCAGGTGACCAAACTTAAAAAAAACTAGTGCCCAAGGCTGGTTGGCGTACAGTAAACTCAATCATCAGGACTGACAGGACAAGGGCACCCATCGAGGTAACGTTATCTAACTAGTATTTACCCGTCTTGGGCTGCCCCGTTTTTATGCCTGTCTTTTGGCTTCCCCCTCTCATCATCATCCTCGACCTCTACATTGATTTTCACAAATTTATTACGGATACATTTCACTCTCTTGCTTTTCGCTTCCCAGCAGTCTTTCTTTTCGTTCTATTATTTCCAACGAGTACCCAAACATCTTCATCAGCCTGTCGACTCCTCATCCGCTCCCTTGGCCTCGACTTGCACCAGTTTCACAATTGCGGCCTCTGCCAACCAATCGAGCTTCTGCAGCCTGAAATTATTTCTACGACCCCAAACTAGCTATCCAGCAAGACCTTTTCTTTTTGGACCATCCGCTTTGTCGCCCAAATTAATTTTTATCCACATACCTACCTTACAAGTTACTGCCTGCCTGCCTGCCTGCCCCCGTTGAGTCGCCCCGTGCGTCGCCCTCTCTTACCTCCCCCCTTGTTCGCCAACTCTCCTCCTTCAAGGCGCATTTTAGCACCTTGAATTTGGAGGCGGCGCTGCTCTTGCGCCGGCTATGACGAATTATTTCACCATTACAGATGCACATCCCTCCAATACAAACGCCAGCGACATGTCGAGGTACGACTTTGATTTTTTTTTTGAACCCGTTTTCCTTCTTTAGCCCCATCGAGATCGGCGCCAGCCTCCCCCCAGATCCAGTTGGCCACGTTGAAGCTAATCACTGACGGCTCTCGCGACAGCAGACACCGACGACGCGGCGGTAAAGATGCCGGCTACGCGGGCAAAGCCTCGCGCGTGAGCAGTGTCATCAACCTCCTCAATACCAGTACGGTCCCTCTCCTTTTTTTTCTTCTGTCGTTTGTGCCCGTTCGCCTGCACTCGCCGACTCGGACTTCTCACCATCCCGCACCGCTGCTAACCGTGCTTCACCATGGAACAGTTGTAGGAGCCGGCACCCTCACCATGCCCTTTGTGCTTTCGCACATGGGTATTATGCTTGGTGTCGTCCTCATCCTTTGGTCCGCCTTTACCTCCGCCTTTGGCCTCTACCTCCAATCGCGATGCGCCCGATACCTCGACCGCGGTACAGCTTCCTTCTTCGCCCTCTCCCAGCTCACCTACCCCAATGCTGCCGTCATCTTCGACCTCGCCATCGCCATCAAATGCTTCGGCGTTGGCGTCTCCTACATGATCATCATTGGCGACTTGATGCCCGGCGTCATGCAGGGTCTCACCAACCATACCGAAAGCTTTCCCTACCTCGTCAACCGCCATTTCTGGATCACCGCCTTTATGTTGCTTGTCATTCCCCTCAGCTTCTTGCGCCGCCTCGACTCGCTCAAATATACTAGCATAGTCGCCCTGGTCTCCATCGGCTACTTGATCGTCCTCGTTGTCTACCACTTTGCTGCCGATGCCCACGCTGCCCCCGGCGACATTCGCATTATTGAATGGGCTGGCGCCGTCAAGACACTGAGCACCCTGCCAGTCGTCGTATTTGCCTATACATGCCACCAAAATGTAACAAATCGCCTGGTTCTCTAGTTCGCTGCTCCCTCGCTAACATGTACCAGATGTTTTCCATCCTCAACGAGATTGGCGACAACAGCCCCGGCAGCGTGGTCGCTGTCGTGGGCAGCAGCATCGGCTCTGCTGGCTCCATCTACTTGCTCGTCGCCATCACCGGCTACATCACTTTCGGCAACTCTGTCGTCGGAAACATCATCATGATGTGTAAGCCTGCCTTGGCAATGTCTATATGCCCATAGCTAACCCGCGCAGACGCTACTGGCGTTGCTTCCACCATTGGCAAGGCTGCCATTGTCATCCTTGTCCTCTTCTCGATTCCCCTCCAGGTCCATCCCTGTCGCGCCTCCCTCGATGCAGTCCTCGGCTGGCGCCCCAATCGCTCGCAGAACAATAGCGGCCGTCCCGGCTCCCCTTTGCTGACCGCCAGTCGCGGCGACCATGGCAGCACCGCCCCCATGTCGGACATGCGGTTCGCCCTCCTCACCACCATTATCCTCACATGCGCCTACGCCACTGCTCTCTCTGTCAGCAGTCTCGACCGCATGCTCGCGTTTGTTGGTAGCACTGGATCCACCTCGATCAGCTTCATCCTGCCCGGACTGTTTTACTACAAGATTAGCGATCCCGACAGCATCCATCATCAGCGCCTGCTCAAAGAAGACGATGACATGGAGGATTCCACCTCTGATGTCGAAGAAGCGGCGGGCCTCACGCAGAATCCAGCCGCCCCTGGTCCTTCCGGTCCCAGAGGTGTCTGGCGCTGGCGCAAGAAGTGGCGCTGGGACCTCGAGCATATTGACCACGAAGTCATCCGCAAGGCTGCCCTGGTCTTGGCAGCGTATGGCATCGTTGTCATGGCCGTCTGTTTGATAATGAACCTGTTCTTCGCCACATCGCATTAGATTGAACTGTTTGACTTTTGGGGGAGAAGTCGTCGAAATCCAAAACATGTACACAAAAGGTCTCTGGGCTTTCGCCACGGGTTTGTTTCATTTCTACTACAAGGACGGCTGTCTTATTTGAACTACAAGGATGGACATGGGAGTCGAGCGAGCACCGACGTGTGCTCTCTCCAGCATTGGGTTGGTCATTATTTCCTAGCCTGTGTGGCTTGCAAGGCGATTTACGACTTGAATTGGGTACATGTAGAACAGCGTTTTTTTTTTTTTTTTTTTTTGGAAGAGCGCGCCATTGGCATATTTGCGGCGAGCGTGATACAACAGAATAACGTTGATTTTATTGCGAAGACGGATGTGATGATTCGTGTTTTGTGAATATGCAACTGTCAATTGAAATTGTGTATACTTTTTGTTGTGAGGCAGTATAAATCCTACACTTTTGTACATGGTCTGTCTCCCAGGTCCCAACGCCAGTAAAAATGCTGCTCTGTCGTGACATCGCAGGTAGTAATACAAGAAGCAGCGTTTACGCCACGATGCGCATATGGCTTTGATTCTGGTCTTGAAGTCGCTTTGTGTAAGCTCCCTTCCACAATTCCATTCATCATTCTTGCCCCTCCGGCCTTGTTTCGTTTGCTGTCGCCGCCGCCCCTTCCAATCGCTCAGCGGATGCGCACCTCACCTGGGTTCACCTCCTTGGTCGCCTCCGGCTGCGGCGGCCCAAACTGCTTCTTGGGCATGATGCCGACCATGCTCAGCAGCCGCCACGCCGTGTCTGTAGGCTGCGCCCCGACACCGATCCAGTACCGCGCGCGTTGCGTGTCGAGCCGCACGTCCTTGTGCAGCCGGCCGGGCGTCGTCTCGTACGGGTCGGCCTTGGGCACCGGGTCGTACGTGCCAATGACTTCGAGGGGTTTCGAGTTGCGCGCCGTGCTGCGAGGTGGGAAAAGTGGTTAGTATATATATATATATTGCTTTCTTTTTGGTCCTGAGCCAAAGGACGGAGAAGGAGAGAGAGAGAGAGAGAGAGAGAGAGAGAGAGAGAGAGAGAGAGAGAGAGCGAGAGATTGAGGCGCATACCGTGCGTGGGCGACGACAATGTTGTAAAGGGGCAGGTTTCGGCGTCCGAAGCGTGCTAGACGAATCTTAATCACCATGGCGATGTGTGTTTGTGGTGTTGATGGAGGATTGAAATCCAAACGAGTCTATATCTTTCGTCGCTTCTCCTGATGGGGCATTCTCGTGAGGTTCAAACTTGCTGGCTGGTAAGGCTCCACTTTATTTCCTTCCAACTCGCTGTGGTGGTCCGGAGCGCCAGTTTTGCCGCCCGCCGGGCACAACAGCAGGGGCTTGTTCCGGCCCGGATCAAGCCCACGGCAGCGGTCGTTTCTCGAGTCAGATAGCCCTTCGATCCTACGATTTCTACTTCACAAATTTATCCATCGCCCGAGTATGGGGCATCCGGATCCGGGGCTTCTACCCGCCCCAAGCGGTTGACAAAGCAGACCGCCGGTATAACTGAGAATATTCACTTTTCTAGCGATAAAATTCCACCCCTAACAGCTATCTGTATTTTGAAACTGATTATGGTGTAAAAGATAGACTCAAGAAATCTACGATATTTATTATTGATTTTTATTTGGTTATCAAGGTGCAAGGATTTGTTTAATGCCATGCCGTGCGCCAATGTCGTTCCAAAGCGGTATAGACCGTTGCTGCCGACTCCGCAGACCACGCATTCTTCTTACATCATAGGAAACCGTTTTCATCCGCACCGCATCTCAACATCATAATGGCTCTCAAAGTAGGTGATTCTCATGTCACGATTTCAATGCACCTAACCACCAAGCATGCAAGGCTGACGAGCTTGGCCTGTTGATTCCATAGACTCTGAGCGCCAAGGCCGCCGCCGCTCTAGACCAGGAGCTCATGAGCACCTGCGCTTTCTCGCTGGATCAGCTCATGGAGCTCGCCGGTCTCTCCGTCTCCCAAGCTGGTACGTCTTGCTGCGTCTCGGCATTTTGAGATGGCACTGCACTGCTACAAGCTAATATGCGCGCGCCGCTTGATACAGTGTTTCGGGTTCATCCTCCGAATATGGGTCGCAAGGTTCTCGTGGCTTGTGGTCCGGGAAATAATGGTATGCTTCATCTTGGGAACCATAAATGCTAGACAAGATCTAACGAGTCCATGTCAAGGCGGTGATGGTCTTGTCGCCGCCCGTCACCTATTCTATTATGGCTATCGCCCGTCCATCTTCTACCCCAAGAAGGGCAAGAACGAACTGTACCAGGTTAGCCGCCTACATTCACAATGGTTTCTCTTTCAGTCTTTGGGCGTTGTTTTGTGGCGTTCAGTTCTATGCTCCTCTGTATATGCGTTTATCATGCCTATTTCGTGCCGCCTAGCCATCCCCAGAGCTCAGTCTGACCTAGCATCGACTTTCCAAAGCGTTGTTTACTGTCTAGACGTGGCGCAACAGCCAACCAAAAGTCGACTGCTGAAGATCCTTGGAGTAGTCGCTGATCGTTTTCTTAGCACCTTACAAAACAACTTGAGGATCTGCAAGTCCCGTTCATCGAGGATTTCGTATCCGCAGCTCAGGACACGGACCATATTATTGATGCAATTTTCGGTTTGTTAAATTGTGTAGACGGCTCCAGAACATTGTGTCTAACTGGGTGACAGGATTTAGCTTCTCAGGAGAAGTTCGAGAGCCTTTCCCAGCCGTAATAGAGGCGCTCCAGAAATCAGACAAGCCCATCACGTCCGTAGACGCGCCTTCATCGTGGGATATCGAGCAAGGCCCTCCAAAGTCGGGATTGGGCAGCTCCTTTATGCCTACAACGCTCGTTAGCTTGTCTGCACCAAAGCCGTTGGTCAAACACTTTACGGGACGCCATTTTGTCGGTGGCCGGTGAGTTGGTTTCCCGAAGATGCTTGCTAAAACGTACACAATGTGGACAAGGCCACTAAGACAATCTGGCCAGATTCGTGTCGCCTATGATTGCGGAAAAATACAACCTCCAAGTGCCCGAGTACGAGGGCGTCGATCAGATTGTCGAAGTCGACGTAACAGGAATCAAGCTCTGAGAGTGATGAGTTGGTGTCAAGGCGGTTTTCTGGACGACAGCAGACTACATGACAGAGCAACCACCCCTCGAGCTGTTTAGGCAGGCGGGACTGGGGCACTGGCCGCCTCGCATGTCATTCTGAATAAAGTATGTGCCGTTGGGACACTCGATATAAGGCGGGTGGTATGAATGGCAGAATGCAACATAGCCGAGGTACTCTTTCCCGCAGACTGGGCACTCCGCCGTATAGGCTTTGCACATTTATCTCGAGCTGAGCACCGTGAATGCGAAACAATCTCTGGCCAAACCGCAAAAGATGAGGAGTAATGAGATGTAGCTGACGACAAGAGTTCTTCGTGGCCGCCCCCATGGGAGTCTTTGCAGCCCTAGCCGCAGGAGGTGTAGATGGGCGCGCGTGGCTCGTAATGTTGTCGGCAGTGAGGTTATGGAAAGTCAGGTTGAAGATGCGCAAGCAGAGTGGCGATGGGCTGCCCAAAAGTCAGAGGCACAAAGACAAGTTGTGAATCTGACTATGAAAATATAGCGAGAGCAGTAAACGCCACGAAAGCGAGGTGAAGAAAAGTTAGTTTGTCGAGTGGCCGTTGAGAGCGCCTACTCCGGCAATTCGAAACCGACACTGGCAAAAGGGCCGGCTCAAAGCAGGTGTCGTCGTGCAGGTCAAGCCACAGATAATAGGAAAGAAGGTATTCCAAGGGTGTGGTAGAGTAGACTCGCCACAGCCCCATGTGGCTAGGAAGAAGGGGAGAGAAGAGGAGACAGCATTGGGGCCCAAGACCTCACCAACAGCGGACAACAAGGGCTATTGGAAGGAGCTTGTGACAGGCGAGGAGCATTGGGACAGCAAGAACTGGCCACACCACACGCACAACGGCACACCCACCGAGAGAGGAAGCGGCTGCCAAGTGGTGCAAGGTAGCCAGGTGCACCCAATAAGCAGGCACCCGAAACAACTTCATTGCTAACTACAGAGCTGCCTTGTTACAGCAAATATAGATAGTATGCTGGGCTGGCACGGCGACGTGCACTGATAGGTACGAGCAGCGAGCAGCCCGGTGGCGAGGACCGGGCGAAGCGGCACATCTTACGCCGTACAGGCATCATGATGCCCTGTGCCTGAGCAGCCGGGGCGTCCCGGCAGCAATAGTGGTGTGCAAAGATTGCGAAGACAAAAGTGGCCAAAGAAGTGGCCAAAGTAATGCAACTGAGGCAAAGACGTTGTCGACGAGGGCTGGCCGGAGTAAAAGCTCCGTGCAAAACTCTGATACATACGTAGGCCCGAGCCGACGGGTGGACATGGGCAGAAAGAAAATGGAGAGCTCCAAGGAACGTTCCACTTTTCTCTAGCACACGAAGAGGCGACGGCCACAACCAGAATGCTGCACGATGATGCACTTTAAAATGATAAATTAAACAGTACACTCGACATAGGACCCTTTGCTCCTCATCAACGGCCCGCTTTCACATCATCATTCCATCAGCATTTATCTCTTCATCCTCATCGTGGGAGCACTCATCATTGCGATCAGCCACGCTCTTCGTTTTTCTCCGAGGCCTCTGTCATTTTTAGCTTCCTCTCCCCCTGCCCCCCCCTCTCACGCCATCTCTAATATGACACCCGCTTCCGTCGCCAAGCAGCCTATGTACATAGCAGCCCAAGAACTTTTTCTCTCCGCAAGGCCGACGCGAATCTTTGATGCAGCCGCCCCTTCCCTATTATTATCGTCAACCGAGTCTCCTGATGGCAGAAAATATATTCTCCTAACCGGCAAGCTATCTACATCCCTTCCCGACTTCGATCTCGCGGCCGCGCCCAGACCAGACCCGGACTAAATCTGCTCATAAATAAAGTTGCCCTTTTATAGCGAGCCACATCCAGCGCTGATACTGCCAAACACACACGCAGAAGTCTACCTGCTCGCCTCGGCCCGAGCACGTGATTTGAGATGAATAGGCGCCTGGATGCTGAGAAGCTTCTCCCAACAGGTCCATCATTTCGATATCCCAGTCTTGTCGTCCACGCTCTCTTCAGCATTCTGTACCAGACTTCGTGCCTTCCAATACCACCACAGCCTGCGTACCGAATAAGCGAATCGATACTTTCAGCCCGACCCACTATTTCATCCATGTCCCTCACCCCATCTGAGGCTGCCATCTCCATCTCCACGACGTTTTCCAAGAAATTATCGGGTCCAGAAACCCGTTGCGGACCAGAAGCCCCGGTCGTTCCTTGATTCTTGTCGAATCAGTTAAATAGCAGCTGGGAATAAAATCGAGCTACAGGGGCACGTGAGGCGTTACGGGCGAATCACGATGGAGCCAGTTCACGAAGCTGTCTACACGAACGCCGTTTATCAATTTATGAGCCTCCGCCCTACCGCCAAGGCAAGGTTGTCATCAGCCGCGAATGCTCTGCGCTGAACGAGCCACATGTTGAGAAATGTGTCACCGCCGTCAGCCCTGTCTCGACATGTTCTTTGCGAAGAAGAAAAACAGATCTGTAGCAAAACGCAGTATATCGACCATAGCGCGCCACTCAATGTGGACGGACCATTATCACGCAATATCCCGGCCCGGCCTCAAGCTCCAGCAATAGCAAAACCATTTATGCACTAGCCGAAACTGCCAAATGCAAACTGACGAGCTCTTCATGCAAAATCAACTCTTCCATTCAATCAAATGCAGACTGGACATCGAAGCAATTGTAAACATACTTCTATTGCGCCTATATTCATTCTTTTCATCTGCTCGCCATCGCCTCAAACATCCATACTCTCGGCAAGAAGCTTCCATAACGCACACTTGGCGACCAAGTCGAAAGGCACAGTCTCCATCGCTGTGTTGTTTGTTTCCAGCCGCATACGCTGGCCCTGCTCGCCCACAAACGCTCCCCAATTCTGCCACAACGGCGATCCAGGCTGTCGACTTGTATTTGGGTCCAGAAACCGAACGAAGCTGGTAAAGTACGCCATCGTTACAGGCACAATAGCCGCATTGGTTGTCCTTAAAGATTTTGCCTCTTGCCCCTGGACATTGTCAGGCCCAAAGATAGCTCCGAGTTCAGCAACGTGTGGCACACCTAAGCCTTCGGCAACCTGCTCCGGATCGGCAACGTTGTAACGATAATTCCACGACTTGTCTGGACCCACGAAGACTGAGACGGCGTCAGATATGGTATTTCCCGCGCACACAAAGGTACAGTCGCCATATGCAGCGGCGGCAGATGGGTAATAGGCGGCGTGCTTGGGCAAGGGCTCCATCTTCGGGTAGATGGTGCTAACAATGTCGAGCTGCCACTTTTGAAGGCGTGGGTAGTTGGCTCGCAGAAACGACAACGCCTCGGTTTCGGTGCTGGCATTCACAGCAAAGTAGGTGCCTTCATCGGTATCATCGCCCACAAGGAGGGGCACACGCTTGAAGCGGCCGGTCAGGAACTGCGTGTACATGTGGCTTTGGACGAGATCCCCGTCAATTACAGGCAGCCAATACCACAGCGGCACGGGATCCTCGGTATGGGCCTCGGGGAAGGGCAAGGGCAGGCTGGCGTTGCCCAGCGCGCCAACGTCGAGTTTGCGAAGACAGTCGAGGGAACCGCACTTGGTGTCGCGAAGCAGACGGCTGTACTGAAATTCCATCTGGTCTACATTTCGCTGCGTCGGCCAGAATGGGCTCTCAGGTATGCCACCAACGAACAGATTCTCCTTGTCGTTGCCGCCGTAGGCGGTCAAATGGTGCGATACGGAACCGCCACCGGCAGAGTCGCCGTGAATTACGACATGGTTGGGGTCGCCTCCAAACTGCGCACGAAGTATTACCAAGAACATTAGCCGTAGCACTCGGCAATTCCCTTGTACGACGAATGAACATACCTGGCCGATGTATTTCTGCACCCACCGCAGAAGCAACCGCTGGTCCAAGAGTCCAGCATTCAGTGCGCCATCCTTGCGAACCTCTTCGCTTGCCAAGAAGCCAAGAACGCCGACGCGGTAGTTGAAGTTGACAAAAACGACGTTGCCGCCGCTCTGCTGAACGATCTGAGACCCATTATAATTGCCGTTCGAGTTGCCCGCGTAGCCGCCGCCTTGGATAAAGACCCAGACGGGAAGCCTAGACGCGGTGGTGGCGTTGGCTGGCTTGAAGACGTTGGCAAAGAGGCAATCTTCTCTAAAGCCATCGTTGGGGCCATCGCCGGTCCCGACGCAGAGAGCTCCAAGCTGCGGTCGTGTTAGCGAGAAGTAGATGTCCAAGGGATTTTGGCTTCGGTCAAAATGACGCGGTGCGCGTGACGTACCTTGCTCGCGTCTTGCACCTGGTCCTCGTGAACTGGCTCCTGGGGCGCGCGGAAGCGCAGGTCACCCAACGGTGGCTTGGCGAAGCGCATACCGAGAAACTGGTCGACACCGGCGCCGGGAGCACGGGACCCCCGGTACGTGGCATAGTCCAGGTGAATGAGTGGCGCGCCGTCAATGTCTGCAGAGAGGGCGACTGCTGCTCCGAGAGCGCCGGCGACGCACATAAGTTGTATGAGGAGCATCATAATGCGTGTGTGTGTTTGTGTAAGTGTGTGCATGTATGTATGCCTCTGTGTATGCTTTCTATGTGCGTATCTGTATCGTAATCTAGAATAGGTAAAGGTGCATAGTACCGTGATGCACAGTATCACGAGTGAGGTATCGTGAATCACGAACGGAAGCCCGGTGGCCCAAGACGGAGTCTTATACCAAGAAAGCAAGTAAACGAGCGTGCAGCCGCGTCATGCGCCTTCCGTATCTCCGGGACCGCACGGTGGGAGCTGCATGCCATGTAATGCGGGCGACCTTTTTCGGTGCATCTAGAGCCGTGCTCCAACACGACTGTGACGCTGCGTCGGTGTGTTTTTCGGCGTCTCCCTCACCTCTTGGCCCCCCTCACCGCACTGCAGACGTCCACCGTGTTTGGTCTCGGATGATTGAGTCTGTGAGTTGGAGCGGGTATTACAAAGCTTTGCTTAGCTATCCTTGCTTATCTCCGGTGTGGCATCATTTAAGAGCCGGCACTCTCGGGCTTGGCAAACTTAATAGGCAGCTCGTTCGGAGATATGGAGAGGAAATGGAATCTTTTTGACTTTTAATTTGTCTTTTACGGGTTCTTGTAAGTAGCATCATTTTTAAAAAAACAAAGGCTCAAGAGTTGCAACCTTGGGGTAGGGGGGGGGGGGGGGGGCCCCGTCATGGACGGG
>JAEIJG010000296.1:0-34609 GCA_037289395.1 Beauveria scarabaeidicola | reverse complement strand
ATAAGCCTATAAGGCTAAGGAGCTAGGAACCTTAGTATTATAAGATAGTAGGGGTCTATATATAATAGGGGAGGATATAGCTATAAAGCTATAAGGTCCTTATATAGACTAAGCGAGGGGGATTCTAATTAGTAAATAATAGAGTTATACTATTATAATATAGCTATTTATTAAGATCTCCTTTATCACTTCCTTTGTGCTAGCCGCTATCTGATAACTAACCTAACCACTAACTTAACCACTAACTTAACCACTAACCTAGGCAACTACTAGGCATATACTAGGCATATGCCTAGTAGTTTTATTATCTATTATTTACTTATAAGTATATGCTAGGTATATGCTGATAGAAGGGCTAAAAGAGTATATATAGCGCATATCCCACGCATCTGCCATCGATTAACATTTTTTCTGCCGCTTTTGCCCCGCTCGGGGTCAGATGAGCTCTGGTTGAGGTACAGTCACCGTACAGATGAGCTGCACCCCCGCTTTTCAGTGCTATAATTAGTATTTTAGTTTCAAATCTAGTGTATTTTATTCATCTTCACCAACTATGTTATCCACTCTTTCAGGACGGCTCCTTGAACATAATCGCAGAGCGAAATGCCAACTAGCATATGTCATGGACACCAAATTCAACTATATTACTACATGTTCAAAATTTTCATTCGCGTAGCTATCGACAGACCATAACGGAACGACTCATGCACAACAACCTAATTCTAGTTATTTCTTTGCGACAAGTACCAAGGATCAACTGTGTTCTAGTTGTTGTCATTACTATAACTGTTATTACTATAACTGTTATTACTATAGCTGTTATTATAAGTTCCCCTTCTTCAGCAACTTATGCCTTCATTCAGCGAACCAGACCCTGCCACATCCCTTCGGCAGTTTTCCGCAAGGCTGACCGATTGCCCTAAGTGGCTTGGCTGACACACCAAGACCATGCTTTACACCAGCAACCAGGTGACCACGAAACAAGCTTTCTTCATACACAGCCCGCTTTGAACCTTGTGTGTTCCACTGGGAAGATTCGGCAGAACAATTCGCTATGGCCTTCATCTTCTCAGATTTTCGGGTCCCTGTGGGTAGAGACAGCGCGGCCGCTAGCTATCTTGGATCTAGAACCCCCCGGGTGCCTCGTCATCGCCCGGAATGGGGACGTCCACAGGTCTTGTTATGGAGTCGAGTTGCCATCTGGGTGAAAATGGGGGATGATGAGGACTCTCACCCCGAAAGGCTTTGCGCAGCTCTTCCCGAGGCGTGAGGACCCTTCAACAGACGGCAAACTTCCCATCGCGGTCCCATTGCCCACAACTACCCACGACCGCGGCGGCTGCCATCACGCAAAGCCCTCGCCGACATTGTCAAGATGCGTCACGTTGAGCCCTCCGACGTGACGTCGCCCTCGGCGGCCAAGGAGCAAATGTCATCCACGACAGAGCGCAAGCCGAGCTCGACGACGGGCAGCGGCCCGGACTCGGCCGTCTCGCACTACGCCTACGAGCACTTTGACCGCGGATGGCAGCTGCGGTGGCTGCTGGCCAAGAGTCTGGCGCGGTGGCTCATTACCGTCGTGCTGTGCGCGTCCATCTACGGGGTGCTGCTGGAGTACTCGGCGCACGACGCGCTGCCACAGCGCAAGAAGCTCGAGTTCAACACGCTTGTCATTGCGCTCACCATCTCGCTCGGCCTCAACATTGCCAGCTCGCTCAAGGCAAACGCCGTCGAACTCCAGTGGTGGCTGCTCAGCCTCCGCCGCTACAAGCCCCGCGAGGCGGACCTCATCATGTCGAGCGAGCACTTTACCACGATGCTGCAGCTCGGCTGGACGACGCGCCACACGCTGATCCAGATATTTGTCGTCGTCTTTGTCACCATGAATATTGTAAGCGTTTCCTTGTCTCTTTCCCACCCTCGGACACTTGGCTGAGCTGTTGTTTCCTCTTCTTCCCTAGGGCTCGCAAGTAGGCTTGGCTCTTCTCGGTATCACGTACAACATTAACCCCGCCAACAAGTTTGCCATTACCAAGCCAGGTCTTGTTTCCATAGCCGATTTGAGCGATATTCAAGGCTCTAGGGTCTTGGCCGCGTCTAAAAAGCGCCACGAAACCGAGGATGTCAACTCACGACGATACTCGGCCAACCTGTTTGGGCAGTTCGGGCTGAACTTCCCTGAAGACGACCTTGACCTTGCACCACAACCAGGTGCGCTGTACAATGCAGATGTGCCCCAAGTCTTTTACTCAAAGGCGCTGCTACTCGACTCGGACGATGGCAACGGCACCGACACCAGCGCTGCCACCGAGGCTGACGGCGACGAAAATGCCTACTCGTACACGTATGTGTTTTTCGAGTCCACAGTCGCCAATGCCAGCTACACCAATACGGTGGCCTCGAACCGCTCCGTCACCGTCACGGCGAGCTGCGACAGCTACAAGGTCGTCGCCGGCGGCAACGGCACGTCGCCCAACATCACGGTGCGGTTCGACGACGGCGAACAGGAGGTCTACCTGCCCGTCGCCAACGGCGGCTCGCAGATCCTGTACCTGCACGACCCGGCCACCGATGCCAACGACACGTGGAGCGAGGTGAGCGCCTTTGAGCCGTCCGACACGAGCCCGTGGTTCTACGTGTGCCAGGTCTCCCTCGGCAACGTCACCAACGGCATCCTCCCGCAGCACTACATGGGCGCCAACTTTACCCGCTACGTGCCGCCCGCCATTGCGCTGCAGGGCTACGGCGCCTCCGACTCCGACGTCGGCCTCACCAACACGACGACAAACTACCAGTTCCAGAGCTATCCCTCGCAGACGTACTTTGGGTGGCCGGCCCACGGCCGCGGCGTGCGCATGGCCGCGCTCGTCAGCCGTTGCGCCGTCAACGCCCTCGCCATCGGCGCCCTGTCCAACACAAACGTCGACGCCCCCGGCATGGAGCCGCATCGCGCCATCCAGCTCGAAATCACAAAGTGGCGGTACGTCCACATCATCGTGGGCCTCACGGTTAGCGTGCAGCTCGTCATCCATCTTGTG
Organism: Beauveria scarabaeidicola; assembly: GCA_037289395.1. Classification (NCBI taxonomy): domain Eukaryota; kingdom Fungi; phylum Ascomycota; class Sordariomycetes; order Hypocreales; family Cordycipitaceae; genus Beauveria; species Beauveria scarabaeidicola. The sequence continues at coordinate 31,571 of JAEIJG010000296.1, read as the reverse complement.
GCGGTGCTGGTCGCCAACCGCGTGCAGGTCCGCGAGCAACGAAGCCTAGCGACTGCTTCACTGTTGCGCCCCCTGCTCGCAGGCGTCAGCGAGCGTGCGAGCATGGCGAGGGGAAAGCAAATCGCCAAGTTGATTGGCCAGGATGTCACTGTGAGATACGAGCCTGTTGGCGCTGGATACGATCTTTGCATATATAGAAACGGAGAGCTTGAGCGGTTCACACCGGATACCATTGATAGATAGACATGTACACACGATGCACATCATAGCAGCAGCAATTGCACGCATTAACTCCAACATAATCGGCCACAGCTTCTAAGCATGTATTTCTCAACGCCTACTGACAATAAAGAAAGACCAACAAAGTAAATCTATTTTGGTGCGTTCGTTCTTACAGCCCCCGCAGGTTCGTGTTGTCACGGCTGTCAACCGGGGTATATCTCTCCTTCAGCACCTCGGCCACTGTTCTCGTGTCCTTGGTTGCCGTCTTCTGGAATCGCTGATGCAGGGCCTTTTCAACAGCACTCGCGCCTGTGGTCAGCGTCCCGCCATCAATTTCGCTCACGGCGCCGCTCGCCAGACCGACAGCCTCCTTGGCCTTACCGGCCAGCTCGACCGCCTTTTCTCTGCCGCGTCCCAGCAGTGACGACAAAAGACCACCCGCCTCCTGGGCCCCCTCCTTGGCGGTCTCAGCGACGGTGCTAGCGGCCTCCTCGGTCGTCTTCTTGGCCTGGAGGCGGGCCTCGAGGGCCTTGTTCTGCGCGGCCTCCTCGACGCTGCGGGCCTCGGCCTGTGCCTTTTGGAAGCCGCCGCGCGCCGACTGCTCGATCGAGCGCGCCTTGTCCTCGGCGACGCTATTTGCCGCGTCGACCGACTGCTCGGGGGTCTGGCCGGTCACGCGGGCCCAGAGTGCGCCGGCCTGCGATGTGGCGCCGTAGCGCACCTCGTCCCAGTCGGTGGTCTGCACCCAGCGGACAGCGCGGCCAATCTCGTCGTTCCACTTGTCCTTGAGAACCTCAACCTTGGCGGCGCGCTGCTCGGCCGCCACCTCGGACCGAGTCGGGGGCAGCGGCAGCGGGATCGGATCGATGATGCTCTGCAGCTCGAGGGCCTGGGCGCGGAGAGCCTGTCCCTGGCGCTCGCGGTTGCGCTGGTGGGCGAGGGCGGAGAGGTAGGCGACGGAGAGAGTGAGCGTGACGCCGCCAGTCTATCGGGGAGAGAGAGGAATTGATTAGCATGATGGAAATTGGGATGAGTGTCAGCTCTGCATGTGAGCTCGCTGGAAAAGGCCGCCCTTACAAAACCGGAGACGAAGCCCATTGTGGCGGGGTAGAGCTTCGCTGCGCTCTGTGGCTGCTTCTATCGGAAGGTGAATGGCACAATTGAGTATCAGCTTCGCATGCTGCGATGCCAATTCGCAGCTTTTCTTCTGCCGTGCGTTTTGAGCGCAAGATGTTGACGAAGTTGGCAAGGTGGGCTAGCGGCAAGCAGCGCTGGAAGCAGAGCAGCGCCAGTGTAACCCGTTCCCAGGCGGTAATTTTCGGCAGCACGTTGGCCGTCTCCCGAACCCGAAGTTTCCACACCCAAGCATTTTTTTGGGGCATCTCCAACATCAAGGCAAACGAAGAAGAGAGAAAACAGTCACCGCTATCCAACGACAAAGATAACCTCCCGTCGACAGTTTTCTTCATCAATTGACGCGCAGCATTTGCATCTCACATAATGGCCGGTGGCCTCACCAAGTACCGCCATCTCGGCCGCAAGTCGTCGGCGCGCAATGCCTTGCTGCGTGGCCTCGTGACATCCCTCGTCCAGCACGAACACATCCAAACCACATACGCAAAGGCCAAGGAGGCCCAACGGCTAGCTGAAAAGCTGATCACCTTGGCCAAGCGCGACAACGAGCCCTGCAGACGATCGGCGCAGGGTATCCTCTATGTACGGCGGCGCATCACACCTTTTCAATCAGGGCATGTAGTAGCATCAAAAGAACAAAAGAAGCTGACTGGTTCTCCCGAGTAGCTACCTCACCTCCACTTACCCAAGCTTTTTGGCCCCTTAAAAGAACGATACATGGACCGCGAGGGCGGCTACACCCGCGTCGTCCGCACCGAGCCCATGAACACCTACGACCAGGCCGAGAGCGCCATCCTCGAGTTTGTCGACGGCGCACGCGACTCGCGCTTCATGTTGACGGCCAAGACGGTGGCTCGCGACCGCATGCTCGGTATGGAGCACAGAGACTTGACGCGCGAAAATATCGAAAAGGTGACAAAGCACCGGGGCGAGGCCGAGTTCGAGGCCATGGTCAAGAGATACATGGTCAAGGACATTAAACGCAACCGCGACCCGACTCGCAAGAGGGTGCCAAAATCCGATGTCTCTATGAGCGATGTCGAGTAGCTGATACAAAGGGCGAGCTGGGAGTCTTCAAGACGTGGCACCCGGGAGCAATCGCAGCGACGTCATGGTTTTGAAGGGAAATGTACCATAGAGCTTGGTTGTTGGGTCCAGAAAAGGGACTCTATTGTATATTATTAACGGGCATACTGCTGTGGTCGCTAACACTTGCCAAATTCTTCCTTTGGTACAATAAATCAAGCCATCACTTCTATATGTGCCGTCACATGTGCCATTACACCAAAGTGGTTCGGCATGAACGTGCCAGTCAAAGCATTGTCTAGAAATTAGAGACAAAGAGGGTGAGAATACATCGAAGCAACTGCATGCTTTTTTCTATGCGTAATACAAGTCTACCAATCTGCAAGATGAACCCAGTACTAGATGAAATCAAAGGTATCGCCCCGATCCTGCAACATCTTGCCCACTCTCTTTGATCCCGCCACCCGCTCCAGCTTCATGGCGTCATACTTGGAAAAGAGCACCCGAACAGCACCCTTACCAGGCTCAATGGTAAAGTCCTGCTCGCTCTTGCTCAGGTACTCGCCCGCAATCTCCTTGTAAAAGACGGGATTGTCCGGCAGCCCGTAAAAGATGACGCGCTGGACGCCCTTGATCTGTAGGCGGCGAAAGTGGTGCGCGCGCTCCGAGTACAGCAGGACCTTGTGGCGACCCGTCACAAAGTGCGAGCGCGCCCGCGACGCCTCGGGCACGTCCGTGTACTCGGAGATGGCGCCAAACGAGACGGCGCCGACCGTCACCGACGTGGCAAAGTAGTTGCGCACGCGCACAAAGTCGAGGTACGACGGCACAAAGAGCAGCGTGCCGCCGCCGGCGCCACCGGCGACGTCCTTGGCGCGCTTGACAATGTTGGGCACAATGGCCGACACAAAGTACTCGAATCGCGCGTCCGGGTCCCGGTCGAGCGCGTGCGACTGGAAGCGCGAAAACGTCTGTCGCGCCTTGACGCCCAGCTGCGTCAGCACGCCTGCGTACTCGGGCTGCAGGCGGGCCTTGCCGGCCCAGTTGCGGCACACCCCGCGCTGCAGCTCCGCGAGCTCGGGCGTGTGGAAGCCGCTGAGGAGAACCGTCTGCCGAAAGTACCGCGCCCAGTCCTCGAGGTACCAGGGCCGCAGCCGGCCAAAGTCGCAGCCGTGTGCGTCCTTGGGCTGCAGGTTGAGGTGCTCGAAGATGTACTCGACGTGCTCCCAATTCTGCATCAGCAGCGCGTCGGCCTGGTCGACGACGACGACCTCGATGGAGCTCAAAAAGTCCGAATCCGGCTTCTTCTTGTCCTCTTCGGAGCCAATCGCCATCCGTAGGCCGAGCGGGCTGGCAAAGAGAATGTCGGAGCTATAAAACTGCGCAAAGGACTTGACCGTCTTGCGGGTGAACTTGACGCCCAGCCGAAACATGTCGTCGTCGTTGCCTTCAAAGAGCTCGCGGAAATCGGCAGGTCTGTCGGCGCCGAAGCTGTTGTCCTTGGTCACGTACGACTCGTCGAAGCGCTTGCGGTTCTCTTCCTGATCGGGCTGGCACAGCTCTCGTATCGTGCGCACCATCTTGGCGCACGAGCTGCGCGTCGGCAGAAGAAAGAGCACTTTGGGGCGTGTGAAGCCCTGATCTCTGAATTCTTGCTCGGTTTCGGGATCTTTGGCGAGCTTGTAGTTGTTTTTGATCACCCGATCTCGTGTTCTAGGCGAGGGTTAGCAAAGTTTCCACGTGTCTGGAACGCATGCCGGAACCTACTTGAAAATGTGATTTAGCGCATGGCTGCAGACCAGTCGGCGTAGTATCTCGGCGTTTTCGACGTTGCGATCGCAATATAATACATCTTGGTAGTTGAACATGAGAGAAGCAATGTGTTTTTGTGCTTCATTCAGCCCAGCAACAGTCTTGCTGAAAGTTTCTTGCAGCTTTTCTTTCAACTTGATATTCTTCAAGTCTTGGGTAGAAAATGTGCTATCAGAGCCGGCGGATTGCGCAGTAGCCCTGAGGGGACCCATTAACTTTCGCACAGTCGTCCACTCGTCGTTTTTGGCAGCATTGACGGCCTTGGCCGTGCTGGCTTCATCGGGATGCGCAAAGTGAAGATCAAAGGGGTCCAAAGACTCTCCTTCGTCCTCGGAGTCTTTGTCATTATCACCTGCTTGCAGAACTTCCTCCTCCTCTTCTTCTTCTTGCTCTACTAGATCAGCATCCGGAGCTTCTTCTTCTCGCTCATCTTCGTCGCTGCTCTCTTCCTCTGAACCGTCGGCCCCTTCTCCTTGTATGATGTGATCCAGTTTACGACGCTTAGCTTTGTGAGTGCTTGACTCCTGGAAGCTTTGTAGTAGCGTCATGTATGGACGGCTGGTTTGCTCAACCTCTTCCTCATCATCGTCAGATTCCACGCTTATAACGTCCTCCTCTACTTCCTCTTTTTCATTTTCCGATCCTTCAGATGAGTCAGAATCCCTTTGAACTGTCAGAGGTCTGTCTCAGAAGTGAGTGAAATGAGACGCATGACTTACTGTTCATCAAGACGGGCATTATTAAATCGACGGGTAGGACCAAATTGGCTGTAGGATTTTCGACCACCTCGGCCTCGGCCTCGGCCACCTCCTCGACTACCACCCCGGCTACCTCCACGTCCTCTAGAATTGCCTCTCCCGCGAGCCATGATATTTGGAAAAGAGATTCTTATGAGTTGTATCAAAAGCCCCTTCCAGAACAGAGATCGAGACCCTAGTACCTAGGAAAAGAATATTTGGAGCACTAGCCACAGCAGGTGGGCCATTCAAACTTTGCACCGCCACATCGGCTTATCAACGGCTTATCTTAGCGCGCACAACCCCAGCGGAGCCTGCCAAACGAGCCAAATACCCAAAATCGAGGTTGAAATTTGGCTGGCGTGCGCAAAAGGAACAGCCCCTCCTCGCTGTGGGAAGAAACTTGCTGGCACACCACCACCCGTCCCTTTTCCGCCCTCCACGACGCAACCCGCCCCGACAAGCATAACACCACGATCCTCGGTCGAGAGTCTGCATCTGCCCAACATGGCTGCCGCTACCGAGCGCTTTATACATCTTGCGCGCCCGTTGGCACACGCCAACGTCGGCATCCAGACCAACATTGCGCCCCTCAGTGTCAATATTCAGCCCGAGGTGGGTAACCACGATTGTTCCAGCACGCTTCAAGCTGGCCTCTCTACTTTTTGAGGAGAAGCCATTGGCGGACTTTCTTTTTTCTTTTTTTTTCTTTTTCTTTTGTCGCCGCGATTTGCTGACGGACCGGAATTATAGGCCATCCTTTCGATCCTCGACCATGCCGTTCGTCGCGATGTCCGTGACGGCGCTCAGCCCACCCGCGTCATTGGTGCCCTGGTAGGCACCCGATCCGAAGATGGCACCGAAGTCGAGGTCCGCTCGTGCTTTGCCATCCCGCACACCGAGGAGGAGGACCAGGTCGAGGTCGACGTCGAATACCAAAAGAGCATGCTCGCCCTCACGCTCAAGGCGTCCCCCCGCGAATCGCTGCTCGGCTGGTACACAACCTCGCACGAGCTCAACAGCTTCAGCGCCCTCATCCAAAACTTCTTCGGCAGCCCCGACACCGGCACGTTCCCGCACCCCGCCGTCCACATGACCATCTCGACGGACCCCGGCGAGGACATTGAGACGCGGTGCTACATCTCGGCCCCCGTCGCCGTCAACGCTGAGCGCGCCGCCGACAGCTGCCTCTTCATCCAGGTCCCTCACAAGATGATCTACGGTGACGGTGAGAAGAGCGCCCTCGAGGCCGTCGCTTCGGCCAAGGACGTCGAGTCGCGCACCGCCTCCCTGCCCTCCGATATCGAGGGCCTCGGCCGCACCATCGAGCACACTATCGATCTCCTGGACCGCGTCAGCGAGTGGGTTAATAGCGTCCTCGACGAGGACGAGGAGCCCAACAACGCTCTCGGCCAGTACCTCTTGAGCGCCCTGTCGATCGCTCCCAAGGTTGACGCTGCCCAGATTGAGCATGACTTCAACAACCACATTCAGGACGTCCTCATGGTTAGCTATCTCGCCAACTCGATCCGCACCCAGATCGATCTCTCGCAGCGTCTCGCCACCGCCAACCTTGTCGCCATCGACAAGGACGCCGAAGGCAAGGGCGGCGACGGCGAAAAGGGCAATCAGCGCGGCGGCGGCGGCAAGCGTGGCGGCCGGGGCGGTGGCCGCGGAGGCGGCCAGCAGCGCGAGCCGCGCGAACCCAGAGAGCCTCGGGAGCCCAGAGAACCCCGTGAGCCTACAGATTAGACTCGGAGGCTATCATGGGCTACCTCGGCACGACCAAGAAGATGAAATGGACCAAAGGAACGGATTTTAAATGACGCTTTTTTTGTGTGTTATGGGTTCTTTTTGCATGTTGGACACGCAAAAGCTGTCTGGAATCCAACCTGCCCTCCTTCTCCCCGTCGATTCCTGGTGTGCAGCTGTGTGTACTTTGTTTTTATATTGAGAGACATGGAAGTCGATATGCGGCGGGGAAGAGGGGGATTGTGAGCAGGTGGAGATGAGGCGAAAGGCCGCGGGCCTCTGGGAGGGCTGCTGCTCCAAGAGAGAAAGACAAAAAAATTCATCGTGGCGTTTCGTGGGCTAGGCAAAGAAGAAAACATGAACAAGTCATGATTTGCTTGGCAAACACATACTTTTTAGAAAATTCAATCTTCAAAAACATCAGGATATAGTCTTTCTACTGCGGTGATTTCGCGCGGGTGTAGGTCTCGTCCATTCAAGTGTAAACATTGAAACGTGCTTTGTCGTTGCGTTCTATGATGTGTTGTTTTCCTCTTTTGCCTTTCTTATGGATATATAACAGGCCAGATGCAAAAAGTTATCCTAGTCCGCCCTTTTCCTTTGATCTTTCGTTTTTCATATCATAACGCCCAAATATGCTATAATCCATGCCATTTGCGCCATTCACCGATTTTCCGTTCCATGTCTGTATCCGACAGATTGGCAGTCGCAAGTGTTGCTCTTACATTCCCGTAGCCGGCTTCTGGGGCAACGAAGCGGGGTTTCCGTACGTGGGCAAGTGGCTGTACATTTGGCCATTGGGTGCCGGTCCATGGGGAGGCGGTCTGCTGTTCACGGGCATTGGCGGTTGCTGAGCCATATGCTGAGGAGGCTGCATAGCCACGTGTGGAGGCGTGCCCTGAGGAGGGCCGTGGTAGGATGGGATCGAGTTGTTGGAGCCTTGTCTGGCCATGCCATACGCACCACCGTATGGAGGAGGCATTGGGGGCTGATAACCCGTGTAAACCAGATGGGGCGGTGTGCCGATTTGGGGGCTGCTATGATGCGATCCCGGTGCAGTGAATGGCGGCTGCGGTGCGTGAACAGGAGCCATGGGCACTCCGGGGCTAAACGATTGCGTCTTGGGGTTGAAGCCATGGTTTCGGTTATAGCTGCCTGGGATGGGGTGCTGGCTTTTGGGGTCATGCGGGTTGGCGTTAGCAGGTAATTGCCCAAATGCGTAGGGTATGCCACCAGGACCGTAGGGCGGGCCAGGGCTTTGGTTAGGACCCGGCGGTGGTCCTGGTGGAGGAGGACCCTGCGGTGGGTAGGGCCCAGGCGCGTTGTAAGTAGGCTGCCATCCATGAGATGGTGTATTCGACACTATCTGCGGCTGCGGTGCGTACACTACAGGGCTTCCTCCAGCGGGGTACTGTATGAAGTTAGTTGGATGCTAACCTTTGGGGGTTGAGGGCTGCAGCATACCTGTGCGGGAGGATAGGCAGGATATCCGGCATTGGGTGGGATGGCAGGGACCGGACCATAGGTTGGTCCTGGTTGCGTATAATTCGGCGGAACCTGGTAGTTAGACGGTCCCGGGGTAGTATACTGCGCACCGGGTGGTCCATATTGCGTCTGCGGTTGCGGCACCCATGTTTGTTGCTGAGGTCCCCAGTAAGGCTGGTACTGGTGTCGCGAGTCGAAGCCATCCGAATCGCGGCGCTGCTTGGATGCCTTTCCACGCTTGCCCAAATTTGACCTATTAGCGGACGCAGAGCTCGTTCTGGACATGCCAACTTCTGCGTCATTGTCCGCTTTGAAGGGGTAAGTATAATGCATCATGATGGGTATCGACAAGAACGAACCTGCGGGGCTATCGTCGGAGCTTCCGAAAATTCGTTCTCTGGCGGCCTTGTACGCTTCCTCGCGTTGCTCTCGAGAAAGCCTATAATGTGTTAGCTCCGATTTGCGTTCACAGCAATGCGCAACTCACTTTTGGTTGGCAGGCTGCTTTGCATCACTGCCGGTCTCAGAAGCGGCCTTGGAGGGACTGGCGCTAGCAGCAGCACTATCGCCTTCTTGTCCCCGTCGCATAATCTTTCGCGGCAAGACTGCAGGTGGTGGCGTACTGCTGGAGGATGGGGGCGGCGGCGGAACCATCTGTGCCAGCGATGCCGGAACCCGACAGAATGGTGTTCGAAATATCCGAACAGACCCAATATGTGGTTCGTAAGAATGCGTCATGTGGTAGTAGTCTGCTAGTTTATGGGTCAACATTCTGCAGAAGGAATTGGATGGCGGTATGTCCATATAAGGCTCTCTAAGTGTGATGTTAGAAGAAAAGTCGACGAGTAAAAGTAGTATGCTGAATCTTACTTGGAGTTCTGGACGAAATCTATCACGTCTGTTTCGAGCCGCAACAAGAAAAAGCGATCGCGCGGCGTAGCCAGCGCATCGAGGAGCTTATCATCGGGCGCTTGACGGTAGATGATGTTGAGCGCATCAGCCGATTCAGTCTCACCACTAAGCTGTAGCCGAGCGCCATTTACAATTTGTTGCTCAGAGGATGTGCTTTGTGGGGTAAGAAGACCAGCAACATGGCTTCCCATGGCAATGGCAGGCCGGGCTCTCGCTCTAGCAGCCGCCTCTGAGCCCAGCCGCGACCCAGCAACAAGAGATGTGGCATCATCGTCCTCAGCCGCCGCTTGCACACTTGCACTGTCATCTGGACGAAGAGACTCCTTTTCATCCAGCGCGAATGTGGTTCCTGATGTGATGCTTTTGCCGTCGAGACTGGGAGGCTTAGTCCCTGAGTCGGAGTTGGAGTCGATTCTTTGAATAATTGGCAGCTTGTCCGCGGCGGCGGCATTCGATAGGGGCGAATTTAGGTTGAGATTGCTTAAAGACGCAGCAGCCGCATGGACGCCGGACGGATGCTGCTTCATCGGCATGGTGACTGACTTTGGTATGTGCGATGCGCCAACGACAACGACGGGGTCGGTCGCAAGAGATCTTTGCGTAGTATCCATGGGTAGAGAAAAGGGAGGAGGTGTTTTGAATTCGGGTTCTGCGGCCTCTATCGTTAGAAGTGCGATAGCAACAAGAAACAACGTTGGCCTTGCGACGTACGTTTGCTGCAGCCGGCGTTTGTGCTGGTAAGGGGGGTATAAGTAGCTACGGTGGCAGAAGACTGCAAAATCGAATGCCGTTTTGTCAAGAAGAACGGATGCAGTACAAGGCGCGTAAAAGAGACGAGAATGACGGCAGAGCCAACAAAAACTCAAAAAAAGATCAGAGCCGGTCGAAATGAGTTTAGCAGAGAAGGCACCACGGAAGTCTCATGATCGAGAAAAGTAGCACATGGTTTCCGGTATCTTGAAGACGCTCGCAATTATCGTATCGACCAAAAGGACGGTCGAGTAGGTTCTGTCTCGCAGTCAAAATTGCGCTGCAGAGGCGAGTTAGCTCTTGTGGTGCGTCGGCGTCGACATTCTGCGACTCTCAAAAAGAAATGTCGTGGGGCTGGAGAAATTGTGGCAGACGTCAAGGAGGGGGGCAGTTGCGCTTGGGAGGGGAGAGAAAAAAACTCCCAAGGAGAGAGGAAACTTACGAGAAAAATGATGACAAGGGCCGGGTCGTATGCACCGAGACTCTGGTTATGGCAGAATGCAAGCGACGAGGTTCGGCTTGTCGCTCCAAACAGAAATATTATTTCCTAGACGCACGCACGGCAGGTCAAAAGTTCTGGGATCTTGTTGGAGCGGCCGCCCTCCCACGGCTGTGGCGTTTAGTTGGATACCCATTAGTCAGGTGACTGGGCTGGGTCGCCAAGAGAGCCTGCGCTTGTCTGCATGGTCTGACAAGGCCTGGAATATGTTTATCGACAGAAAGGACATGGTTCCATTGTCGCTGTGTCGCTTCAATTTCATGATATTTGCTGTCAAGTTATTTGGTCGGTCTAGACATGCCGTCGCCAGGCCATAAGGTTGTACATGGCATGGCGGGACGGCGGCAAGGCAGACAAATGTACCTATACAGCGGATTTATCCAAATACTTCGCGTGGCGGAACCTCGGAAATAACTCAATCAGCTTTTCAACTACTTGTCCGCTTCTTATAAAATAAAAATTGCCTAATCCATGTCCGTCACGTCCAGCAGCTGGCTGAGAAGCTCAAGCTGGGACAACGGGTCACGTGCACTACGGTCTAGAACAGTGCCGTTACAAGCAACAGCCTTCACTTCGGCCCTGGCAGGATTCAAGACTTGAAAATGCATTCCTATCGCAGCGGACCTTCGCGGTCGACGCCGGCCAATGTACAATGTCAGAAGTGCTTAAAACGAGATATGTCTTGCCACCCCGCTTCAGTTTTTATTGTTGCTAACTATCTAGAACGGCACTATTCATATGAATGCAAAGCGACGGCTCAGGAGCGGCCATATGTCTCTCGGCCATCGCGAACACAGCAACTTCGGAACCCCAAACTCATTCCAAAGCTCACAAATGATACCCCAAACCCTTTGGAGAAAAAGTATGTTGACTGGTGACGCTCGCTCAATTCGCGACTGACATGGTTATAGGAAGGGCGCCGCAGACGAGGAACTAGCCAAGAAGGAATCTGAGAGAGAAAGGCGCCGCGCCTTGGAGGAAAGGGATGATGAGTCGGATGAGGCCCCGCGCCGACCCAGGTCGCCCTCTGTCGACTCTCCGTCAACTGTGTCTACCAACTCGTGCACTGGCTCGGTATCACCGCCCAGGCGTCCAAGAGACCGATACGGTTCTGAAAGCGGCGAAGAGGCTGGGGATGTAGAAGAGTCGCGACCTAGGAGGCAATTATCGAGAAGTCGGTCGCCACGCCGTACCAGGGAATGGCGTGAGGATACGCGACCAGCTTCTCCCAGGGGCTCAGATCACAAGCGCAGAGACGGGGAGCGTCGTCGCAGGTCTCGGTCACCACGGGAGCGAGGTGACAGACGAGACAGAATTGGCGAGCATGGGAATCATGGAGATGGGAATCGCCAACGACGGGACACCGCGCCAAAGAGTGACACAAGAGAGCGCAGTCTCAGCCCTTTCAGCCAACGTTTGGCTATGACGCGAGCAATGCAGCGGCAATAAAGTACTATACGAAACAATGAAGGGTATCAATATTTACACCAGTAGGCGCACATCTATATGTACAAGGACAAATGCAACAGTACTCCACGTCCAACCCTTCCTATGCAGTCAGCGCTTCATCTTCCTTTTCTCGCCTTTCCTCCTCCTCCTCTTCCTGCTCCCGTACTCTGAGAGACTCGACAAGCGTAGCGCCATCCATTCCGGCAGTCTCAACATCGTCTCCGCTTGAAGATTTCTGAGCCGCTTTTTGTGCAGCGGTGATGCGGTCCCTGACCAGGCGCGCAATAGCATTGTCTGTGCGAACGTTGAGGACGTCCATCTTTTGCTCCAGGTTACGCTTCAGATCCCAATTGGGCTTCTTTGGCTGTAGTTTAAAGAGATCTATGCCCTTCTGCTCAGCAGCTTCGGTCGCCGCTTGCTGCTTCACTTGGGCCTCGAGGTCTGCCGCCTGCTGCTCGAGCGTGGCCTTGTCGTCTGGTAGAGTAGGCGGCGCCTCGAATCCGAGCTTTGGGCCGCGCGTCTCCGGGTCGTAATTTCTTCCCGATAGATGCAAATGTGTCACGTCAGGAGGTGCGTCCTCGCCGTCAGCATCTTCGTTTTCTTTGTGGCTGGAAGTAGCTGGCAATCGCTCGTTGGCTTCGGGTGCGACGAACTCGTCGGTGGGTTGCTTGCGCTTGAGGCTCTTGAGCTTGGCAAGGCGCGCCTTGCGATCCTCCGACGCGGCGCTGAGCGCGGTATGCGACGACATTGTGCAGTATGGTCCGACTCCGGTTTGCTCGATTACCAAAATCTGCAGCTGCAATGTTTTCCTTGCGTCGAGAAGCTTGGAGATTGGTGGGGCAGAAAGAATCTTGATGCCAGGCTGAAGTGCGCAAAGTGCGACAGCCAGCGCAGGAAAAAAGGCTTACCTACCTATTTAGCCAGGAACTCACGGCCCACCTTAATATTGCCCCTTGAACCTCACCTCACCACGCGACGACGGGAGCGACACGACAATGTTATGACTTTCGAATCGTGCATCGCGGCAGGAGAACGAATAGCGGTATAAAAGACGACTTTAACGTGCGCTTCAAATACAATGCATAGCGCCCGGAGGAAGCTGTGCTTGAGAGCACACGCGGCGCGGCGCTCAATATCACAGTGCGCCCACACTGGCCAGGCTCGCAGTATGCAGACGTTGACGCAGGAGTCAACGGCCACTCTCTTATTGGCAAATACGCTGCGCAGAGCATGCCTTGTTCCTAGATATGCCGGTGCACCGCTTCTCTCACGACAACACTCGACGTCGATGGAGGAGACCATGAAGAACAGGTTTGAGAATGCGCATGCGACTGAGGAAGTGGAACGAAGCACAGACGCTCCTCAACATTCAACGTCAAAGCAGCCCAATGAGCCCTTGGTGGTGGGAAAACTTCCAGTGGCCCCCAAAAGCTTTCGTATCCCCTACGTATCTCCCCGGTTGAAGCGAGACAAGGCGCTGCTGCAGCGCGTAAGAGCACACATGAGCGAGAAAAAACAACAGCGGGACAATCTGCGAGGTCTATATTCAGAATCAGAGCTGAGTGCTGCGGAACGTCAATTCGACCGGTGGAAGGATGCAATACTGAAGCTGAACTCAGGGCGTAAGTCAGCTCTGCGATATGGCAATCATCGGGGCAAGTGGCTATATGTCTCGCGTGACGAGGACCGGGGCAGGTGGTTATATGAACATACTGATGTAACAAGCATGCGCGATGCCTGGGAAGCCATGAATGTCGAGACGAGGCGAAAGGAGTGGCCAGCGGTCATGCTCGCGACGCTAACGAATTGTCCAAGCAAGGCGAACATGGTACTGGAGGCGACCTTGAACCCGTTGCCCCCCGGCTACGCTATACACGATGCACTTCATGTAATGGGGCAGACTTTACAGCTCGGCAGCATCAAAGATGCAAACGATAGAGCCTCGATGGCTGACAAGGTCTTGGCTTTACTAGCCCATATCTTGGAAGATGTTCCTCAAGGCCATGTCCCATTCCGGCAACACACTATTGGCCTCTTTGCGGGGCGACTGCCGGCGGGCCAAAGCAAGGCTCTATATGATATGTTGAAGAAGAAGGACTTTCGGCTTCATCGGCACACTCAATTACAGTTTGCCAGCAAGCTCGCTGGCGAGGCCACCTACGCGAATGCAGCTTATGAGATTCTCAAAGCTGTGGTGGAAAATGGTGCGGCCTTGAATGACGCAGCATTGGCCAGTGCAATCACAAAGCTGCTACAGTGCAAGACCATGAGCGATGGTCGGTCGCAGGCCGTAGAAGGTTTTGCAGCAAAAGATGCCCTTGAGCTGTTCATGGCGCACGGCTACACACCAAATACAATCAATCTCACAGCTTTACTGTCCACGCTGTGTCAGGCAGGGCAGACTGAAGAGGCGATCCACCTGGCTTTGTTATTCGCAGAACACGGCGTGCAACTCGATGGAAGGGCGTGGACCACTGTGTTTGCTGGGGCAAAAGCCAGCTTGAATTCTGAGACAGTGACCAAGGCTCTGCTGGTCGCCAAAGTCACGCCAGTTTCGTTTGCGAGTGTGCTTAGCAACGCGTTGCATGCAGTCTTTTGCTTTGCGACTTCAGAAACTCACAGCAAGAAGATGAAGACGCCTTGGTCGGTGCCAATATTTCGTCCAATGCTGAAGACGTATGCAAAGAAGTTTGAGCTCAAGTCTCTGCAATGGTGGCTGCCGGACTCGCTGCCGTTGCTGCTGAGCGTTGAAGGCATCGACAAGGAGGTGGATGATAAATTTCGTGACCCTCTAGATCGCCAGTGGGACTTTGTGCATACTATCTTACCCGTAGTGGACAAGGTTTTCGAAAGTAACGGCGACGCTGCAGAGACTAAGCTGCAACCCAACACCATGGCCGACGCAGTAATGCTGCGAGCTTACATACGGTCGCTGTCTCACCCGCAGGACATTGCGGCCTTTTACCGGTACTTTAAGTCGCGGCTTGAGGAAGATGAGAAATACCCCAAGCTTCTGCTGCAGAGCCAGGGCGCAATGATTCACGATACATTCATCCTAGTCATGACGGAGCACCGCGAACTGTGGAGAGAGGCGCTGCATGTGTTTGGAGACATGCTCAAAGCTACTCTACGTACCAGGTCGGCGACTAATAACGACGACGCCTCCAATCAAGCGCCGGATTCAACGAGCCAGCTTATTCATCCGAGCCACGGCAAGGCGGCGGACGAAACGGCAATGGAAAAGCCGGTTCATCCTGCGCCGACCGTGCTTACGATGACGATTCTGTTGCGAGGGCTGCTTTACCAAGGGGAGGACGCTCTCGCCGAGCAGTTGTTGCAAGTGATGCGGGAGCTCGACATTGAGCCCAACTTGGTGACGTGGAACACGCTGATCCGGCACCAAGCACTGGCGCAGAATATAAAAGAGACGGTCACGTTGCTGCAAGAAATGGAAGCAGCTAGTTTGAAGCCCGACATGTACACATTTGACGCCTTTGGGAAGCTGCGGGACCAAGACAAGGCGCTGAGGATGATGCAGTTGATTGTCGATGAGAACCGCAAGAGCATGGAGGCAGTGTAGGCGCCATCATACTAGGGCAGGAGTTTATATACCAGTCGCGTATTTGTAAATTAGTCAAGGCCACAGCGATGGATTTCGGTCGCAATATCACTTATATAGGCCGTTTTATTACAAGTTATGAGGATGGGTCGTTCTGAACCCCAAAGGCAACAGTCATCGCAGGACACAACGCTTGATAACGGTGGCTACATGCAGCAGGGCTGTCGAGTGTGACTGATCATTTGAAGGAAGCTGTCAGGCCGCTGCTGATCAGACTGGAGTACAGATTCCCGCCAGAGCTGTTTCAGCAAAAGAGAAACATGCAAGATCTCGCTTACGACGAAACACGGCAGAAGATGATCAGGTTTCGGGAAGGCAGTTACTGATGATGTATCTTTGAGTGGCGCCAAAAGGACATACTGGGGTTTGCATCTTTCTACTTGGTTGCAAAGGGTCCTTCCGTGACAGCCCGCGACAGCATCTCGCCATGTTCTTTCGAGTTATTGGTCTCATACCTATCAGAGACAACGAATGATCTTGTTCAAAAAGGACAGGGAATGTAATTGAGGCGAAGGAGGGGAAACGCTCCGTTTCAGAGTCAAAAAGTCTTGTGAGTGAGCGGCGGCCACTGCCCTACCTGTGACTGGCCGATGGCAGCTAAGAAGCCAGCGGTTCAACTCTGCCCTCTAATCGCAACAGCTAAGCTGGCGATTCTTTCTCCTTCATCGGGTGGACACAAGAGACGATCGATCCAATTTCTAGAGTTTGCAAAGGTCAATGCGAAATAAGGGACGACTCTGTGCCAATTGCTGTCGCTGCCCTGCGCCAGCCCGTCCAGCAAGTACGGCGATCTTCGGCTCTTCGGCTCTTCGACTCTTCGACTCTACTCTCTATCGCGACATTTGACTCGGTACTTGCAAAAGTACAAGCAGACCAGTCGTGTCCACAGCTGTAATGCAAATGCGGCCATGCATTCAGCGAGGCTGTGCGAGGTTGTTGGCATAAAAGACTAGCAAAACATCGGCGTCGGCGTTCATTGCCATGTCCTTCTAGTCGCTATAACAGCGAGCTCGCCTTACCGTCCGCCCCTCCTAAACGAAACGAGGCGGCTGACAGCAAGCAATGCGCAGCGTTCGTCTTCGTCTTTGGGGGGCTGGGCGACGCAAGAGTCGAATCTACCGGCATTGCCGCCGCAGTCGGAGCAGACGGCGCAGCCGTACCATGGCGCTACGGCATGGTCGACTGTCGTCAGCAGCATCCAAGACATTCAGCACATGCTCCAGGCTGATTCTGATGCCGAATCGAATCCCGAATTCGATCCCGTCGAGGAGTTTGATCAGCTCCTCGGCCACTCGCGGTCAATCGGCATTCAAGAGATCAAGTACAGTCTGCCATCGAAGCTCTTGACCGACCGCGTGATTTGCTGCTACTTCAGCGCCAAGTTCCACGCCGTGCCCTTTATCCACGCGCACCAGTTTCGGCGGCAGTACGAGGCGTTTTGGACGGACTCCGCGTCGACGGGCCTCCTCTGGATCAGCCTGCTATTCTCGATCCTCCGCGCCGGCGCGCTCCTGGCCAAGGCCAAGCTCGCCAACGAGCCGGGCCTGCTGGCGTCGGTCGAAGAGCCCGCCTTTTACCTGGGCGTGTCGGCGCGCTGCCTCGTCACCGGGCGGTACCTGGAGGGCAGGGCCGGCTCCGTTGAGGCGGTGCTGCAGCACGCGCACTCGCGCAACATGCAGCGGCAGGACGAGGACCGCGTTCTGTGGGCGCTGTACGGGCTCGCCGCGCGGATAGCCCAGCTGCAGGGCTACCACCGCGACCCGAGCAGGCTGCCCGTGCCCGTGAGCGCGTTTGCGGGCGAGAATGCGCCGCCGCACCTGGTTCATGATCCAGTCCCGCGAGCTGCTCGTCGCGCTGCACGCGGGGCTGCCGCCCATCATCCACGAGAGCCTGACCGACACGGAGCACCCCGTCAACCTGGTCGACGAGGACTTTGACGAGGACACGGCGGTACTACCGCCCGCCCGCCCGCCCACGGACCCGACGCCCATCCTCGCCTACATTGCCAAGTCGAAGCTGTCCGTCATCCTGCGGCGCGTCATCCTGCACGCGCTCGCCGTGCGGCGGCCGCCCTACCAAGAGACGCTGCGACTCAGTGACCAGCTGCGGGTGTGGCACGACGCGCAGCCCGGCTGCCTGCGCATCCGCTCCATCCGCAGCACCGCCTTCACCGACGCAAACTACACCATCATGCACCGCATCATGCTCGAGCTCATGTACCGCAGGTGCCTCTGCGTGCTGCACCGCCCCTACCTGACCGAGCGCAAGGACGACCCGGCCTACGACCGCTCCCGGCAAACGTGCCGCGCCGCCGCGCTCGCCATGCTCGAGATGCACGTCGAGCTCGACCACGAGATTAGCGCCGCCGCTGCAAGGCGCCCCCAAGGCGCTCCCACGACATCTGGGCCGCCCGCCGCGCCTACTCGTCCGACGCGCGCCACGCCACCAAGATTCTGCGCGCCGTCCTCAATAGGGTCGACGGCGCCGCGGCAGTCTGCGGCGATACCGGCACCGTGACGCGCGTGTCGTCGTCGTGTGCCGTCGTGTGCCCGGCCACAGGTCTGGAACCTCCACTCGCCGCCCTGAAAACGGACATGTACATCCCGCCGCCACCGCCACCGCCGCCGCCGTGTGTTTGTCCTGCACGGACAGACGACTCAATGTGTCTGGTCGACTGCTGCAGTATCCAGCTACAGCCGCTTTCCCTTCAGCAGCAGGGGCGTCAGCCGCCGATGCAGCCTCCCACGTCTTCCGATTTACTCCACCCGCACCACCACCCTCACCACCACCGCCACGACATCGCTGCCGCCCCTGCCACCTCGCAGGACATGTATTATGATCTCGGTGCGGGAGGCTACATGGCCATGGCCGCGCCCGACGCGCAGTGTCCCGCGGCCGGCTTCGGCCCGGTATCCGACCTGGACACGCTGCTGTACAGCCTAGAACTCGATTGATCAGCTTCTACGTGTAGAAAATAACAACAACGAACAGGGTTGGTTTGATATCTTGCAGGGCGCATGATACCCTCTATTCGTGGGAGTTTTTTAATCTTTTTCTTCCGTGATGCTTGTGATTCGCTTCTGTTCAATCTTCTTCTTCCGGGGAGCGGCGTTTTTTCTTTTCTTTTTGGATTTACCATATCGTAGTTCCCGAGGCGCATTATCGAATGTTGTCAGGATGGGTGGTTACTTTTTTAAAATCTCAAGACCCTTTATCGTGCCCATACTTGTGTAACCCAAAGTTACCCACTGCTGCGTGTAGAATGTCGGCAGGAGGTTGTCATCATAAATTAGGCGAAACGAAGCCGCAGGCAGTCGCACAGAGAAGCCCAATCATCTTCCTACATGGTATGAATAGTACGCACGTCTGACCTCGTCCATCGCCTGCTTCTACAAGTACCACCACAATACCGTCTAGAAAGCGTTTTTTTTTTTTTGGCTTCACTTCACCGAATCCATTAAGAACAGAGAGACGTGTATGTATTGTCTTTGCGGAAATTTTATTGGCTTCCAATTACAAATAAGTAACTAACTTGAAGTTTTACTCATTCTCACCAGGACATATACAGGTAAAACAAAAAGTTGAAAATAACCCCGTCAAAACAAGTATATACCCTCACCATCCTCCAAACAGGTGTACTGTTGATTCCTTTCTCGAAGGATTGTTCTCTCCAGCCGTTACAGAAAAAAAGAAATAAAAGATATCCCGGGAATAAGAAGAGAAGATAAGGAAAAGGGGCAAATGAAGGGACAACGAGCCCTCGACCAGGCAAACGAGAATAGGGAGAGCGCCGGGGGGAACAGCATACGGCATGCAAAAAGCCTGCTTACATGGAAGCAACACCACGTAAAACACGGGCGGGGTTGCCGGCAACAACAGTAAATGGAGGCACGTCCTGAAAAGGGGAGAGTTAGCACCAATAACCAATCAACAAACCAGTATCAAATTCTGAGACATACCTTGGTAACAACCGAGCCTGCGCCAATGGTAGAGCCCTTTCCAATGACTTTGCCGGGCATGATTATGACACCACCACCGATCCAGCAGTCCGAGTCGATCATGATGGCTTTGCTCAATTGGGCTCCATGACCACCCTGACGATGCTTGGGATCGGTAGATAGCTCAACGGTGTACATGCTGACGTTAGGCCCAATGATGCAGTTGTCGCCAATCTGAATTTTGCCCGCGTCATTCATGGTGCAGCCTTTTCCGATGTAAACGTGGCTACCGATGCTGATGTTGTAGCCATAATCGCAATGGAAAGGAGACTCGACAGCAACGTGACGTCCAACACGACCAGTATTGCTGCGACCAGAAGCTTCTTCGGCGGAAAAGGAAGGAGAATCACGCGGCTGCACAATCTCAAGAAATAGACGAGCACGCTCCTCGGTAGACACACCGTTGGTAGGAGGGTACGTCAGCGAATTAAAACGCCAGCAGGCCGTGGCCGCGCGATCTCGCTCCAGGATCAGCTCCGAGTCAAACTGATAGAAGTAACCCCCTTGAAGCATTTCCTCCTTCTGGCTTGGACGCCTCTGGTCGTAGGGTACAACGGTCATGTTGTGAGGCTGTGCCTGAGGGTGCGAGAGAGCCATCTGAGCCGCCATCTGAGCGCTTGATACAGGAGGTGCGAGAGTGTCGTGGTGTCGCTGGTAGTCGTTAGCGGTGCGATCACCAAAAGCGGGCGGCTGATTGTTGGCTGATACCGGAGTGGGATATGCGTTGGTTGCGGGCGTGTAGGGACCCGGCGGAAGCTTCTGGTCGGGGCTGGGAGACGGGCCATCGGAGTTCTTTGATGTCTCAACACGAAGATTGTGGCCACGGTACTGGGGTAGGGGTTCGCGCTTGGGGCCGGCTGATTGGCCATTATTGGCGGCTTGCGAAGACGTGTAGGGCGAAGCAGGCATACCATATGCACCAGGTGGCACGTAGTTGGGATCCTTGGATTCGAGCGGTACGCCTCCTGGCTTGTTTTCGATCATTTTGGGCCATCCTGCGCCGCGCTGGGGAGGATACCCGGCGCAAACAAAAGCACCTTTGATACAATTGTTGCCTATTGTGTGTCAATGCGACTCCAGCTAATTGATCAAGTGACTTGTCTGGCTTACATTCAGGCTTGGCCTCGTCACACTTCTTCTTCCTTCTGCGGCAGGTCAGGCAACCAGTCTTGGTGCGGTTGCTAAAATTTCGCTTGCGCTTCTTTGGGTCATGCTGTACAACAGCACCGGAGCGTGGTTCCGAGTAGGTTGGGGTCTGGTATTGAACGACAGCCTGGCTGCTGCTCTGGGGCGTAACGGGGCTGTATTCGACTTGCCCGGCATGCTGACGGTCGGCCGGCACATGAATGGGGACAGATGGAGTAGCCTGATATCGAGATGCCTCTGCGTGTGCCTCTGCGTGCGGAGATTCGGTTTGGTGGTCGCCATTTGACTGCTGTTGCGAAACGACGGTCCCAGTCTCGGGAGTGCGCTCTTGTGTTTGCTCGGTGGCCTTCCGCTTTGTGGGTTGAGTAGGAAGCTGCGTACGGCCCTCACTTGAACTGGACCGCTTGCGCTTACTAGAAGAGTCGTTTTCACCGGATGCAGACGCAGGGGGGGCGCGTTCCAGGCCTTGGGTGGGCCAGCTCTCGCGCTGGTTTGGTGATTGAGCGGCGGGAGCTTGCGCAGGCGTAAATGTTGGAGAACCCGTGTCAGCAACGGGGACGACGATGGGGAAAGGTAGTTCAGGAGGGGCCTGGGCAGTATCGGGGGCGGAAGCCTCAACAGGTGTTGATGCTGATAGCGGCGCCGAGGCTGGAGCTGGAGAAGCTTCGACAGCTGCAACTGGCTCCGGAGTTGGTAGATTGGGTTGCTCGTCGGTGGTGCCATTTTGAGCGTCGAGACTCGAGACGGTGGCAACAGGTTTAGTTGCTACCTTTGGCGAGGTGCCGTTGAGTGCCGTAAAACCAGACATTGTGGGTTGACTTGCGGCTTAGGTTGAGATGGAGTTGGCGTAGGCCAGCTGCCCTTGAGTGAGCTGGCTACTGCTGAGTGAGATTGCTGTCGTTGAGTGAGATGAGTGTCGTGAAAGTTTTTTACACTCTGAGCGAAGAGATGCGAGGCTCGCAAAGTCGAGTTACCCGACAACGTTGCTACTGCCGGGCCAGCCGACTGATGAGGAAGTGGTTGAGGCGGGAAGGCAGGTGAATGATTGGAAACGCGATGCTGCTGGGGTCTGCGCAGTCCAGGAGAGCGCTACGAGACGCGGGGGGGGGGGGGAAGGCGAAGAATAATAGCTGATGGAAGTGGACGGCAGCTATTAAATAAGGCTTGTGGCGCTATAAAAACGGCCGGTAACACTGATGAAACTATCGAATTGTGTGAGGTTGGCGCGCGACTATGGCGGGTGAGGAGAAAGGGCGCCTCCAAGATGATCGCTGTGGCGGGCGGCAGAAGGGCGTCTGGTGGATGTGATTAAACCTAAAAGCTAACCTGGCAGGAGCGAGTGCAGAAAATGAAAGCACTGGTGCAAGGAAGCTGATGAGGTGGTGAAAAGATGGGATTGAAGCCTGAGAGGAGGAGATGTGATGCTTGGGAAGGCAGCAAGTCGTGGGTGTGAGGATGAAGGTGGAGGTGAAGATGCGAGAGAGTTGGGCTGGGGGGGGAGGGATGTGGTCGTTTTGTGGAAGTAGGCGGCAATGGTTCGAGAAAGAATTGGCGGCACCGCGGAGCACAAGAGCGTGGATGCGTGGCTGCAAGGGTACAAACGAAGCAGAGCGGGTACTCTGTACCAAGTCACAAGCAGGGCAGACCGTACTGAATTAGGTACTCGGTACAATCACGCCCGTTGTCGGTCCTGCGTCGAGGCTGCTAAGGTACCAAAGTGCCGCAGTAGCCAGCGTGCCAGGCTGCCAGCTTGCCAGCTTGCCAGCAAGAGGCCAGGGGGTCCTGAGGGGACCCGAGAGTCTGCCAGACAAGTCACAACAGACAAGCAGAGAGAGGTCCGAGGAGCGCTTCTCCGGGGGGTGTGAGGGGCGCCTGCTGGCAACTTGGCTGGTGCTGAAGTCGGAGAGACGGCGCTATGCGGCACTGCACAGTCCAGTCCACTCGCAACCCACCTGCGGGCAGAGAGGCTACTAGCAGAAGTGGTGAGGGAGGGGGCGTGTGCGAGACGGTCAGGCGCTTGAGACTACTGGCGGACTGAGGCTGGTTAGCAGCAAGCCCGTGTGTGTGCTGCTGGGCGGGCGGGCGTTGGCGTAACGAGCGTCGAGCGGCGAGCTCAGGTATACCGTATTGGTATTGGTATTGGCGACAGGGTTGGACAACAAATGAGCCCGGGCAGCGGAACGCGGAGCCCGAGGCGGCGTGTGTGTCTGGAGACTCTGAGCTAGGGAGTGGTCGGTCATCGGTCATCGGTCTATTAAGTCGACTGAGCCGTGAGCGATGAGGAGTGATATTGGCATCACTTATCGCCGCCGAGACGCAACGCTCGACAGACGCCCACCTTGGCACCTACCCCTCACTTTTCCTGACAACCTCTCCACTCGCCAGGCTACTAGGATGCCATCTCGTCGGCTGTGGTCCCCTCGCGCGGTGGTGCGGGCAGCGTCGACTTGCTATTTACCTACCTAGGTACGGATATGGAGCGCGGTGGTTACGGTGCTACTGAATACTCCCTGTGCTACCACGGCTGTCGTCTACGGCCTGGCAGACTTTGACAGGCTCCCACGAGCTGCTCGTCTTGGACCAGGCGGAGTGGTTGGGGGGTTTTAGGGGGGGTGGGCGTCGCGTTCGACAAGAGTCAAGGACTAGGAGTCTAGGAGTCGAGTCGATGAGGCCAAATGAGCAAGCCCACACCCGCAGTAGTTAGCGTGTGCGCGCGCGGGTGCGACAGTGTATTTACCAGTAGAGCGTGTGCGAACAAGTGTGAGTGGGCGGCATGCGAGCGCGCAGGTCGGGGCCAATAAGACAGCGGCAGTCAGGCGTGGCTTGTAAAGGCTGGGCTAGGATTCTAGGAAGGTATGAGAGTAGGCGGGTCCGTTGATGATTATCGAGGATTATTAGAGTGTTGTTGGAAGAAAGTCGACGACGATGAAGGAGGCCGTCGGCGGGCGTAAGGAGAGCAGATGAGGGGAGGAATTTGTACGTGAATTAGTAATAATTGGGACAAGATGGAAAATGGTTGGTTAGTCTGTTGCGAGCCTTGGGAACTGACAGGGAGGGAGGCAGCCATTTGGTCTTTTTCTGCCCATTAAGCGGTATGTCGCTGACTGCTTTTTTTTTTCCCTCTCTTTTTTTGCATTTTCTTTCTTCTCTGCCATTCATCTATCTCTAGGCCATCTCCTTGCCTTGCTGTCGTCTGCAGGTAATGATTATTAACGTGTCTACCTGGTAAATAGCGACGCACGCTAGGCTAGACCTACTGAACCTCGCGAGGTTCAGTAGCAACTAGCAACTCCTAGGGCAATAGCAGCCGCCAGCTTCCGGCCCGCCCGCTTGGATTCTCCCTTTGGGCCTTTCCTCGTTTAGCGGGCCCTGGTCCTCGCCAGCTGGCCGCCACTTGTTTTGCCAACAAGCTCCGTTTGCGCTTCTTCATAAGTATTTATTGTGCGTAGGTACTTTCCATCCTAACAGCCCTTGACGTCCACGGTGATTTAATGCCAGTATAAGCGTCATTCATTGTTAGTCACTCTGAATCGGTACTCGCTGCCTGCGCACGTCAAACAGCTCCCTTTGACAGCCTCGTTTGCGTCGACTTGATGAGTCTATTCATCACCACTATTTACGAATACTTGCACTACTTCGTACATCCTCGAGCAGCACAACGGCCAAAGACGCTTCTATCAACGCCTCGCGGCAGACGCCGTTATCAATACCAATCCACAAGGCCTTGCTTGGTCGGAGTTGGTCCCGACTGTCGTCTGTCGCCTCGTCTATTCGTACTCATCTCCTCTCCTTACGTCTACGGTCTACCCACTCCTGCGCCCCGCCCTCGTCTTGTCATCTTTGTCATGATGCCACCGCCGACAAGGAGAAATGACAAGCACATGCGCCGCTCTTTATTCGTATAATCCAGCACGCCGCTCAGTTGATCACTCACCCCCCCCCCCCAAATTACCCAGTTGCCGAGTGCCCCCCATCTCCGTGCGCGTGCGTCTAGTGGAGCGTCTCTCAGAAACTTGCGACCGCGTGCATTGCCCGATTTGAGGCGCCACTATTTACTGGCGGTGCACATGAAATGGCAATTCGGCTAACACTGGTCGTCTGGGTACCGTACCAACCTACCAGGAACATCACGCGTCCTCCGTCGCCTGCCGCCTTCCTTGGAGCGCGCAGCGCCTCTCATCACCATCATCATTCAGACACATGCTCGGTCAATCACTGTCAAGCCGCCAATTCGCCCTTGACCGCCCGCCCGTCTCCAAGCCTTCTGCCTAGCAGGCCGCGTCTCGTGTGCCGCACTGATACCGCAGCAGGCGTCCCGCCTTGGGCACAGCCGCTCATGACCTAATTCTTGTCTTGGCCTACCGCCGCAGCAACCACGACGCTTCTAGGTCCTGCTTGTACCACGCTGCCACGCCTCTCGTGCCCAGTGTCACAGTGTGGCCAAAGTATCTCGACTCGCCGCGGCTACTCATCATCATCTACGAAGCGGGTGCCGCATGCTCCCAAGGTACGTGCGGTGCCGGCGATGGCGACGGATTTTGACTGCCCCGTCTCCTTGGCTTGCATCCGCTGAGAAAAATTAGCACGGCACTCATGAAGCAATGTAACCACACGCAACTGCTGCTAAAACGATTCGTTCTTGGCATAAGTAGAGCGATGCGCAATCAAGGCTTCTAGTAACTGCCCAGAAACCTTCTATGCGCCAGTGCGAATGACTACTGTAATCCTGCGTGACCATCTGGCGAGGCCTGCTCCAAGCCACCGCCCACACCACTCACACCACTCAGCTTGCCGACCCTAGTGAGAGGCTGAGAGCAAAGCAGCAACACCAAAATGCCCACTAAGAGGCAAAGAGGCTGCATGTGCCCATGTCTCAACATTTCGACGCCCCTGTGTGGCTGCCAATCGTCAACCTTGCTCCACACGGCGCCTTCTTTGAAGTTCTCGCACACGTCTCAACGCCGTGGAACCTCGCACACCTCGTACCCTACCAGTACGAAGTACGTGCACTTCACACAGGCGCCGTCTACAACGATACGAAAGCTGGCTGCGCTAAACGCGGCGTTAACACCCTCCACAACCTTTGTCTCTGGTTATTGGCTGTACTCAGTACCTCGTACATTAACATACCCCTCACGAACCCGCTCTGGCACCTGGCTTTGACCCCTCTGATTCTTCCAAATACTGGGTTGCAGCCAGAGTGGGACAAGGGTACCAGGCCCGCAGCATACGGATATTCTCCTCAGCTTCAACATGACTCTCCCTGCTGGGAGACGCGCTGCGCCAGGATTCCGCCTCGACGACTCCGTACTTGAACTACCTACTCATTACGCTCGAGTCTTGACAGGCCCGACTGGAAACGGCTGCAATGCCATGTGAGAGCGACGCGCTCCTTGCACCCGCCTTTGGCTACGCCAAACATTCACGTTGGAAAAAAGCCCGTCTCAAGCCGCCAGCCATCCTCGTGCAACAAGCCCATCCCAACCGCTACCGATGTCTCCGAGGCTGCTTCGCCTACTTGATGACCTCGCGGCGAGGGTGTCCAAGTAACGAGTCCACATGCATGCGGCATTGTCCCCGCCATGCGCCGATGGGGTACTCGCGGCAAGCTCACCTGCGAAAGGAAACAAAGACGGCAGGTTGATTGATCCGGGAAATCGAAGCCGCAGCAGTGGTCCGTGAAGATGCCTCCGTTATTAACTTATTACCCCCTCCCACGTCCACTCCACACAACCCGACCAGCCTTGCATCTACTGAAGTCTGAACCCAACCCAGCGCGCTGGAGGCGCCGTCATGCGGCGGCTCGCTTGTCATTCAGCAAGTTTGCACAAGAATCTGTCTAGGGAGCACAGACGGCACAGTTGTCGCGTAATTTACTATTTAGTTGATACATGGCAAGTAGTGTCTTCGTCAAGTGAAACAGACACAACTCAGGCCATAGCTTCCTACCTCCCCGGCTCGTGCTTCCATATCTCTTTGTTATAGCGGACTGTCACCAATGGACGGATTCGTGGGCAAATACTCCGGTGCAGAAACAGGGCCGCAAGTAAAAGGCAGTGCCAGGAGTCTCAGGACAAAGACAAACAGGAGACAGGTCGAGACACGTCGACTTTGTTGGGCCCTTTCCATCCCGGCCTCAGTACGGAGTAGACTGTAAAAGTACGTACGTCTTCAGGCAGCACGTGGTTGTATTAATTCCCCTCGGCAAGTCACGGATGAAACCGAAGAAAATCAAGCATCGCCTTCACTGGCCAATGTCTAAGACCCTTTTTTTCCCCGAGAAGCCCACCCTTGAACGCCAAAAGTACTGTACTAGACGTCGCGCAGGACCCAGAGACGCATTGATGGCTCGTCTAAAAAGTAGCCCGACAAAGCTTACCACTTGCCATTGCCAGTCTAGTGTTGCCCGCGTGGATAAACGAAGCGCTATTAGCGGGACCAGAATGTTGGTGCCATGAGGCAAACAGCAATTCGCCAGCCAAGTGGTCGGGACAGCATCTTTTCGCCCTGGTCAGTGGTCAATGGTCAGTGGTCAGTGGTCAGTGGTCACTAAGCAAACCTCGACAAGCCCCGCCCAGCGACAGGGCGCTTAATAAGCCTTGGTAACCTTCCACATCATGTCAGGCTTACAGCGGGCGTTGAAGTCGAGTGACTTTTTTTTTTTTCCTTTTTTTTCCAACCTTTATTACTCCACAGCCAGCTGTCTTGATAGTGGGGCATCGCCTTCTGGCGACGTAGCGCTAAATCAATGGTAGATGTACCCAGGCTCTCGCTCATTACTCTGCTCCACGACTATTTACTATTTACGACAATTTCGACTTAACACGGAGCATATGGTACTATCCGTAGTCTGCTAAGATCCCTGACGAATGGAAGCCACGTGGCGGTAGCGTTAACATGGCGTTGGCTCTGTCCCCACGCGGCGGTCGACCATGGACTTTGCAGACGCCGTTACGCTTGGCTACGGAGAGTGACCGATACCGATCAATTCATACCGTCTGGCTAGCTCAAACTGTGCCGATATCTAGATTCAAGGTGGCCGTCTCTGCTACGACCGGCTGGGATACATAGCCTCACTCCCTCCCTCGGCCGGCTTCAGTGGCCTCTGGTGGCCGATCTTGCCCCAATCACCGCCAGACAAGTAGACGCTATCCCCGATGGCTCAAATCAGCGACAACATCAAACGTGGCGCACCTTGGAAGTGCAAGATTATTTGCCGAATACGGCTGGGGTGCGACAAGAGGCAAGGCGTCGTCTCAATGTTCGTGGTTGGCACGAGAACCCAGCCAGCTCAAAAGCATGCCCTTGCCTTGCTACAATAAAAGCATCAGGCAAGCCAGATAATAAGCCGCAGCTGGCTTCTGAGGGAGGGGAGACCATGATTGTCCTTTCGCCCCAGCAATATGCGCGCAGTCTGGCTGCAACATGCGGCATACACCTACGTACGTACATGCAGGAGTGGATGCCAGTGTAGTGGCGGTCGACGTTAGTTCGATATGGCTGCATGAATGAGGACCAGGTGCGGTTGATACATGCAGACCGCAAAACCATGGCTGCAGCCGCAGAGTTTGCCACTGTTTGTTGTGAGCAAGGCGGGTTGCGGGCTGGCTGGCAAAGCATAACTGCACCGCAGCAGAGCGTGGAAGATGCAAGCAAGCAGGCATGATGGACATGGCGGTGCGACTATGCAGCGGCTGTGGTACACGGGCGATTGGGCGTCCGGACGTCACATGTCTCCGGACACGGACGGCTCTGGCTGGCGGCTGTCTCCGATAGCCGTGTTTGGTGACAGATGTGAGAACAGTTCACTATTTTCAGTAACTTAACGAATAGGCCAAGCATGCACCAAATTGGTCCCGACAACGGCTAGCGCTGTCTTGGTTGTTGCGTCTGGGGGTGCAACATGCATACAAGTCCAACAAGTCCAACACATGGTCAGCGGCAAAGGTTTACCGCGGGGGCAGTCAAGACGAGTCTCGCCTGCTAGTGAGGTCACTGAGGTGCATCCATTCTGTTCCAAGTCGACTAGAAAACGAGACTAATAAGAAAGGCAAGCAATTGTGTTGTTTGAAGGGCGTCAAGACAGGCTCTGCACCACCCCCCCCCCCTCCTTCCTTCCTCCTTGCGCATCAACTCTGCACCCTTTTTAAAGCACGCCCTCCAGGGGTCCCTCTTCTCGCTACTACCCATCGTCCGAAAACAGGTGATTATTCCGACACCAAGGGAGGTCCAGAAAAAAAAAAGACGAATCTGCCAGCGGCCTGCCGGTTCGGCGGGAAGCTCGCGGGGTTGCTTTTTCTTTTCCAAATCCCATTTCATTCTTGTATGTACGCCAGCCGGCCTCTTGAGTCCAACCCTGTAACCTTCCCGCCTTGTACTTCGTACTGCCGCGAGGCTTTCAGCTCGACGCCGCACCTTGCTGCGGATGCCTTGGTTTCCTTGCCTCAGGGTATAAATTATAATTATTATAAGCGACTTCTTGGCGGCGGGGGACGAGCTCAGACTTGGTCGGGCAAACCTCAACCTTGGTCGAAGTGGGGCTAAAAACGGCAGAAAAATAATTCTCGACTGCAGATGCGTTACAGCTGCTCTATTCGTTAGCAGCTCCTTTATACTCATATAGGCAGCATAGACCTAGCATATGCCTGCCATATACCTACTACCTACCTATAGAATATATCCTAAGAGTTAGCTACCTGTAGTGCTGGCTCTGGCGCTGCTGGCTCTGGCGCTGCTGGCTCTGGCGCTGCTGGCTCTGGCGCTGTTGACTCTGGCGCTGTTGACTCTGGCAGCTGCTGGCTCTGGCAGCTGCTGGCTCTGGCAGCTGCTGGCTCTGGCAGCTGCTGGCTCTGGCAGCTGCTTTAGGGCATATACCTCGTATATCCTAGGCATATGCCTTATATACTTGATAGATTTTAGTGGTAGCATATGCAACGCAGCTGTAAGAGTATACTCACCGCCTTTGTGTTTTTAGCCCCACTTCGACCAAGGTTGAGGTTTGTTCGACCAAGTCTGAGCTACGTGCTCCTTGGCGGCGGGCTTGCGCTAGCGACCTCGCTCCAATGCCGCCTCGGCCCTCTTGTCGGATCCCAGACTGCCACCCGACGAAAAGAAGACAAGCGTTGCACACTCGAGGGGAAATGCGCTATTTGAGAGGGGATGGGGGCGACAAAAGTTCCCGTCTTGTTCGTCGACGTGGGTGGCCCTACCCTTTGGTGAATTTATTCCGCGGGCTGGCTAGTTAGTGCTGCTCCAAAAGGTTCATGTGGACGGGACCAGACCATCCTGAATTCAAGCCAAGCATTCGAATCGGAACTACCGGGTAAATAGGACTCAATAATTTGTGTGTTTGTCCAGCGTATGCATTTACCCGACCAGTCGATCAGCAAGCTCGAGATGAGTCGAGACCTCGGCGCTTTTTGGAGGCCTGCGACGCTATTTACCGCACTTGCAGTGCATTTCGCTCACGGTTGCCTTTGCTTCTCAAAACGCTCTGGCAATCTTGGGAGTACAAGGTCCTGGTATAGACGCAACCCTGCCATGCCCGAATCATGCCGCCCGTTGCAGTCTTGTTCCAAAAATAAGTCATTGACCGGGCTTGCTTGCTGACACCCATGTCCCCTCTCCAGGCCCCGGCGCTTAACCGTTTCGAAGTCGCCCCTGGGGCGGTTAGAGAGATATTTCAGCCAAGGCGACGCTGGCCAATGACGACAATAAACGGCAGACATGTCTGTACATGAGCCGATGGATAATCAGGAGCGAGTCGACTTCAGGAGGCTCCAGTTGCAGCGTAATAAATGCTGATCCGCACGAGTTTCGTGTAAGCGCCTGAGCGGACTCGAGCAAGTGTGTTGGGGCCCTTGGGGGGGGGGGTTCCATGGCAAGGGTACTATTTTTGTGCAATGTCAAGCAGGACGCCAGCATCGCCCGCGAACGCGTGGAATTGCCGGCATATAAGATCAACGGGGCCTGGAAACGTTGTTTCCGGGAAAAGAACATTCCGTGTGAGGGTGCAGGTGGGTGGGTGGGTGGTCTTGTATCGTGGTGTTACGACACGCCTTGCCGTAGGGTAGGCAGGCAAAGGCAAGGCGCGTCGAGAGCAAGTGTCGGCGACGAGAGCAGAGAGACGGGGGAGACGGGGGAGACGTAGGCGTGTAGTTGGCATCGCTGATTGACGCAGTTGGCCAGAAATAACTCGATTGGGCTCGTCTGTCGCAGATGCAATCGTCACGCCTCGTCCACCCCGGCGTATGCTCAGCTCATGAGCAGGGCTTGTTGAGCGATGGGCTGCTGGGGAGATGGGTGTTGTGCCCAATCTTGTTGCACATAACAAGAACCTACCAAGATGCTATACGATTCAAACATTTGGAGACCATACACCACCTGTCTTACCATGTCCGCACGATTGCCCCTGGACAAAAGTCGAAAGATGCATCAACCATGTGCATACACAGCCTTGCCCGTGAGAGGCGCCACTGGAGAGCGTCTACCCACGAGAGGAGGACATGACATCTCTTTGCCGCTCGTTATTTTTAGAAAGCTGGCATTTGTTTCTATTCTGCCCCTTGTCTTTCGTTGTGGTGCATGCAGCAGGGCTATTAATAAAGGAGCCCTCCCCCCCTCGGGGGGGGGGGGGGGGACCAAGACCCGTCCAGGTATCAATCAATCAGTAAGTGACGCCGTCGTCCCGTCTACATCTTCACCCCCCACGCGCCCACCTAGATTCAACTCGATGACTTGTTTCAAACCGTATCCCACATTGGTGTGTATTCATGTTTCCTGACCCTTCTCCTCCTCACTTTGTCCAGTGCTATTCTTAATGCCAAGTTTTCTACGCCGCCACGAGCGCGTCCTCAAACGTAACCAAGCAGCACCCTAAGAGAAAAAAAAAAGGGGGGGCGTTTTCGTCGTTTTCTTCTTGTTTCTCATCTTGAGAGACGGGATGCAGGTATTTTTTACTTGAAACGACGAGGCCCGCTCCGCTTCCGCATGGCTTCTCTACCTCTGCACCAGCCCCCGGGGGGGGGGGG
>JAEIJG010000295.1:0-34629 GCA_037289395.1 Beauveria scarabaeidicola | reverse complement strand
AATACTTCAGATGCTTATCCACTGTTAGGTACATACCAAATCGAGATAATGTGACTATTATTTACTCTACTATGTATGTGATGCCGACACCGCAGCTAGGCGCCGGCGATACATAGGTACATACCTTCGGGTCTCACAATCTGGGCACTTTCCAAAAGTTCCTATGCAGCGGTCTTGCAGCGGTCTTGCAGCGCCTCACCCGCCATTTAAGCCACTAACTTATAAGCGGGTACGCTGACCGTGCGGGCGGGATGTCACAGATCGGGCAGGTCACGACGGGCAATTACGTGATGCATCCAATTGCCAGCGTGACTAACAAACTGGGGCCAGACTATCTCACGACGCAATCTATCTGATTATCTCTTGGGTCTCTTTTTCCCCTCCATCTCATCCTATTCATTCACTCTCGGACTTCAGTTGACCCCAATCTACCTCTCTTAGTATCTACTTTGCCTCCTTGTCCTGTCCTCCCACCGACAAACGACAACCCCTCGAGTCCACCGCCGAGGCTACCATGGCGCCGTCCAATGACCGGGCCGTGGCCACCAGCCAACGCAACGACGACGACGACATTTCCACATATACCCTCAGCGACGATGGCGTTTCGCTATCCGACACCTCAGAGCGCCGCCGCCTGATCCGCCACAAAAAGATGGTCCGCGTCGTCGCCCTTGTCGTCGCCACCCTCATGTCCCTCTGCGCCGGCTCCAATGCCGTCTTCTCGCTCTACGCCCCCAAGTTCCAGTCGCGTCTGCGCTACACCCAGTTCCAGGTCAATGGCGTCGCCATTGGGAGCTCCATCGCCCTCTACTTGCCCATCTCCGTCATGGGCTACGCGTGTGACCGCGCCGGGCCCGCGCCGCTTTCCCTCCTCGCCGCCCTCCTCTTCGCCACGGGCTACGGCATCGCCGCCACCCTCTACCGCAAGCTCGACATCGAATACAACAGCCAAGGGAAGTCGGCTGAGCGCGGTAATGAAAAGACGTACCCCCTCATGGTGTTTGCGTTTGTCTGCATCGGCGCCGCCACCTGCGCCATGTACATCTCCGCCGTCTCGACGTGCGCCAAGAACTTTGGCAAAGGCAAATACAGAGGCCTGGCCCTGGCCCTACCCATTACGGCCTTTGGCATTAGCGGCATGTTGATCAGTCAGTGTGCTAGCAACTTCTTGTACACCCAGCTGCCAGATGGCTCCAAGGGTGACGTCGACGTATTCCGTTTCTTCGTCTTCTTAACGTTTCTCCTTCTCGCCGTCGGTGTCTTGGGCTTCTTTACTTTGCAGGTCGTCGATGAAGAGGACTTGATAGAAGGCGCCATCGAAGAGTTGGAGCAAAGTGGACTTCTGGACGATCGTTCGCTGCTTCAGCGTGCAGAGAGGACATACGGAACGAACGCTCCCGGTACGCCGGCTTCCGTAGAGAGCACTCCGCTACTTGCTGCTTCGTTTAGAGGTGACGATGACGCTCAGTGGAAGAAGAACTGGGTCCTCAACGCTGAGACGAGGAGATTCCTGGCAGATCATACCATGTGGTCGTTTGCGCTCGCGTTTTTGCTATTGGTCGGACCCGGTGAAGCCTTCATCAACAACCTTGGCACTATCATTGGAACTCTGTCGCCCCCAAACACACAAGGCTCGGGGCGCGATACTTCGGCGGCTACCCATGTGTCCATATTTGGACTCACGAGCACCTTGGGTCGCATGCTGGTTGGGACCATTACCGATCTGATCGCTCCCGCGCCCCAGACGCAGCACGCGCAGCTCCCTATTCACCGTCCTTCGAGGCTGCAGCGATTTACCATCTCTCGCGTGGCATTCATGCTCTTCTTCGCCATGACCATGTCCCTCGGCCTCGCGTTCCTCGCCTCCGGTGCCGCCCAGAACCACGCCGACCGCTTCTGGGTTGTCTCCGGCTTTGTCGGCGCTGGCTACGGTGCCATCTTCAGCCTTGCACCACTCATTGTCACAATCATCTGGGGCGTCGAGAACTTTGCCACCAACTTTGGTGTTGTAACTACACTCCCTGCTCTGGGCTCGACATTTTGGGGTCTCGTCTACGCTGCCGGCTACCAGTCAGGTGCAAGCCAACCCAGCCTGCCATCCGGGCCAGGCGATAGTGACGGAGATGAGCTCTTCTGCTACGGAGCGTCCTGCTATTCAGCCACTTTTTGGGGCGAAGCCATTACCGTCTGGATTGCCTGCGTCCTGCTTCTTTGGGCTTGGCTGGGGCCTGGTGGCTGGAAGAAGCGCGGCATTCTCATTTAAGAATTTCATGCCTCTCTTGTATATATTCCGCTTTCATTTCCTTATCCCGATGGTGTTGGGGATATACACATTGCATCACGATTACATATCTGGAGTTTGGTAGACATGGGGGCGGGCATCTTTAGTTAACTCTCGGCGCACACATGATGGTTTTTAAATAATAGATTGGCATCTCAAATCGCATTTTTCTTTTCCTCATCACTCGCATGAAAAAAGTTCCTATTCTGTGTAATTGCGGTTGTACTGCAACTCCTTGGTCAATTAAAGCTCCACGTGATTTCGCACCATTTCGCGTCACGGCGACCGTGAAGCTCGCGTCCACTCCACCCAACTCGTCCGCCCGTTTGCCCGCTTGCCAACCAGGCGCCTCAACATTAGCCGCTTGGATGTGCAGTGCTTGGAACCTTTCAATTAGACACTTTTCATGGGAAAGCAATCTTGCTGAAGTGTGAACAGCACAATGTCTGGATCTAATCGTAAGTAGCGAATCAGTCAAGCACTCGTCGGCACTAGTGTTAACCGTGACGTTAGAGCAGGATACGATTCGGATCCTAGTGGCGACGGATAACCATGTCGGATTTGAGGAGCGAGATGCCATCCGCAAAGACGATAGCTGGCGGACCTTTGACGAGATAATGACGCTAGCCCGCACCGAAGACGTATGGACGCCCCTACACCAACATCGAACCGGTTGCTGACTTGCGCAGGTGGACATGGTCCTTTTGGCTGGAGACTTGTTTCACGACAACAAACCCTCGCGAAAATCGCTTTACCAGGTCATGCGCACGCTTCGACAAAATTGCCTCGGCATGAAGCCTTGTCCGCTCGAATTCCTCTCCGACGCCGCGACCGTTTTCGAAGGCGCATTTCCCCACGTCAACTACGAAGACCCCGACATCAATATTTCGATCCCAGTGTTTTCTATTCATGGCAACCATGACGATCCCTCTGGAGACGGCAACCTGTGTTCGCTCGACCTCTTGCAAGCTTGTGGACTGCTCAACTACTACGGCCGAGTAGCGGAAGCCGACAACATTGAAGCAAGGCCGATCCTGCTGCAAAAAGGCGAGACCAAGCTGGCGCTCTTTGGCTTGAGCAACGTCCGTGACGAGCGAATGTTTCGAACATTTCGAGACCATAAAGTCAAATGGTTCAAGCCGAGTGCCGAAACCGGAGACTGGTTCAATCTACTGGCGGTGCATCAAAATCACCATGCCCACACAGCAACTTCATATCTGCCAGAGAATGTGCTGCCAGATTGGATGAATTTGATTGTATGGGGTCATGAGCACGAATGTTTGATAGACCCGACACAGAACCCAGAGACTGGGTTCCACGTCATGCAGCCCGGCTCTTCCGTGGCGACATCATTAGTACCAGGTGAAGCTGTTCAAAAGCACGTGGCCATTGTCAGCGTCACCGGAAAGGAGTTCAAAATGGAAAAGATTACACTCAAGACAGTTCGGCCCTTTGTCACGAGAGAAATCATTCTGAATCAGGATAAGCGTTTCAAGGGTTTGGACAAGAAGAAGGATAACCGCCAAGAGGTTACGCGCAGACTCATGGAAGTAGTGGAAGAAATGATTGAAGAGGCAAACACCGAGTGGGAAAGCATCCAAACAGACCAAGAAGCTTTGGAGGAGCGACCACTGCCATTGATCCGTCTCAAGGTCGAGTATACCGCGCCAGAGGGCGGTCTATTTGAATGCGAAAACCCGCAGAGATTCTCCAACAGGTTTGTGGGCAAGGTGGCCAACACCAATGATGTAGTGTACTTTTACCGCAAAAAGACGGTTCAGCGAAAGACGACAGCTGTTGCTCCTACAGAAGTTCTGGACAACCTGGAAGACGGCGGTGACATGGTCAAGGTTGACTCGTTGGTCCAAGACTTTCTCTCTGCACAATCACTCAAAGTTCTTCCGCAAGGGCCATTTGGCGAGGCTGTGAACCAATTCGTCGCCAAGGATGACAAGCATGCCATGGAGCTTTTTGTTTCTGAACATTTGACGGGTCAAGTGAAGCAGATGCTCGGGCTGGAATCCGACGACGAAGATCTAAACAGCGCCATGGAGATTTACAGGACCAGGGTGGAACAGCAACTTGAAAGCGGTGTCAAGCCGACACATGCGGAGCGGCGTCGCGTGCTCAAACCGAAACCTGTGACGTGGGACAGCGATTTTGACGGCATCTGGGAAGATTCGGCCGACGCATGGACGTATGAGCCCGTCAGCGAGGGTAGCTTTCTCACCGGCTCTGCGCCATCTCGGGTAGCCGACTCGCTTGAGGAAGACGCAGCGCTCGCAAAATCAACCCGACGAGCAGCGGCACCGAAAAAGGCCCCGGCGAAGAAGGCGCCTGCAAAAAAGGCCACGACCACGAGAGGCCGCGGCCGCAAGGCGCCTGTGGAGGAGGAGGAAGAAGAAGACGTACTGATGGAGTCGGATGAAGAGCCGGAGCCCGCGCCGCCGCCGAAGCGAGCCGTTCGAGCGGCCCCGGCAAAGAAGGCCACCGCAGCACCAAAGAAGACAGCCGCGACGAGGACATCAACGAGGGCCCGGCAGGGAACGCAGACGACGTTGAGCTTTTCTCAAAAGTCGGACACTCAAGCCAAGGGCATTGAGATTAGCGACGATGAGATTTCAGACGACGATGCGTTTGAGCCGGCGCCTGCAGCATCGACGAGGTCCAAAAGGCGATGAGCGTACATGTCGTGAATAATGAATGTAATTATATGTGCCATGCAAAATTGTGCCAATTAGACATGACCAAGGTGTCAATTTAAAAAAACATTGGCAACTGATTCACAAGAAAAATAGAAAGGGCAACTTGTTGTTTACCAAACATACAAAAAAGAAGGTTCGCTTCTGTGAAGCGTGGCGGATCTCTCCCGCCGGGAATTGAACCCGGGTCTCAAGCGTGACAAGCTTGCATACTGACCACTATACTACGGAAGATGTTACAGGCGTTGAGCGCCTGTCGTAGTGAGATGTTCGTTGGGGATTGCTGCGTTAATAATACTTATAATGGCAGGGTCCCGATTAAATGAAAACTCTCGTGCGTCTTCACTGTGGTGAAGTTGTGCGACTCATGATATGCCGCCTACGCTCACAGTGAGTCGAGGCGGAGCAAGCTAATTTATCGATAATGCACGTAAGAGGCTTAATGCGCAATTTCTATACCAAAGGGATTCCCTTGTGAACCCCACTTTGACTCACGATGAGCTGCAGCCGACTCACGATGAGCACCCAACTTCCCGGACGAGTGGGGCCGGACCGACAACGGCTTGCCGACGGACGATGCGGGATGTCGAGTACAGCAAGTGAAAATGGAGCTTTGAATTGTTAGCATTATATGGATACTTTTTTTTTTTTATCATATCTGGCG
Source organism: Beauveria scarabaeidicola (assembly GCA_037289395.1). NCBI lineage: Eukaryota > Fungi > Ascomycota > Sordariomycetes > Hypocreales > Cordycipitaceae > Beauveria > Beauveria scarabaeidicola. Next base: position 28,982 of record JAEIJG010000295.1, on the reverse strand, counting down.
AAATAGCAATGAAGAAATGCTTTGACTTGTCGTTTTGCAACTGCCGAGCGTTGGGCCCAAAGCTGCTAAACGGCAAATGCCCCGTGGAACCTTGAGCAGCCACCAAACCCCCCCATGACCAAGTTCCAACAAGCCACCACGCTGCACGTAAAAAAAAGTCGAGCGAGCAGAAAAAAAAGACCCCTCCTTAAATATAGAGGGCCGCCTCTTTATGGGCTGACATCATGCAAACACCATCTCGTGCTGCCTTGCACCCTTCTTTCCCCCAGCACAACGCACGTACAACATATATATACATTAGGAATCGGCAGTTTATCAATGGCCAGCACGACCATTCGCCTCGGCACCGCCTCCCCCGGCACGCAGGCCACCCGCGCCGCCACCCTGCGCCATCTCGCCGCGCTCGCCTCCCGCGCCGCCGCGCAGCACATTGACCTGCTCCTCCTCCCCGAGGCCTACATTGGCGGCTACCCGCGGGGCACGCACTTTGGCTGCGTCGTTGGCGACCGCACGCGCGACGGCCGCGAGGAGTTTGCGCGCTACTTTGACGATGCCGTCGACTTGGGCGACACTGTTGGGGACGGCGGCGCCGGCGCCGGCGAGAGGTGGGTCAAGAGGCAGCTGGGCGGCGGCAGCGCCGGCGCCGGCGGAGGCGAGGAGGCGAGGCAGAGAGGTGACGGGACGAGGGAGGAGCTGGAGCGCATCGCCCAGGAGACGGGCGTGTTTCTGGTGGTTGGCGTGATTGAAAAGGCGGGCGGGACGCTGTACTGCTCGGTGGTGTATGTGTGTCCCAAGGAGGGCATGCTGGGCAAGCGACGCAAGGTGATGCCCGTAAGTTTGTTCTTGTCACGATATTGTCAAGTTCCCCCCCTAATTCTCCCGCCCCCGTCTTCTTCTTCATCTGCCATACCCCAGTCTCTAACAAAACCCATTCAGACAGGCACAGAACGCCTCTGCTGGGGCCAGGGCAGCCCCAGCACACTGCGCGCCGTGTCAACCACCCTCCGTGGCGTGCGCGTCAACCTCGCCGCGGCCATTTGCTGGGAAAGCTACATGCCGCTCCTCCGGCAGGCGCTCTACGCGCAAAACGTCAACCTCTACCTCGCCCCGACCGCCGACAACCGCGACGCCTGGATGGCGCTGATGCGCACCGTCGCCATCGAGGGCCGCTGCTTCGTCGTCAGCAGCAACATGTGCGTCCGCGACTCTTCTTGGTCCTCTGCCACCAATACCGCCACCACCACCACCACCACCAACGTCAACGGTGTAACCGACGGAGAGCCATCGTCGTCGTCGCCGCCACCGCTGCCAAGGACGCAACGCCGACGCCGGAGCTCGGCGGTCACGGCCGACGGCCACGAAATCGCGCTGCCGAGCTCGCCGGTCCGCGCCCGGCGTCGGTCCGTCTTTGATAGCGACGGCAACGAGATTGTTCTGAGCTGCGCCGACGATTCCCAGCCCGCCGCCCCCGCCGCCACGACTACTGTTACTGCTACTACGGATGGGGAAGCCGGCGACGCCACGCCCAAGGCGGCGGGCATGGCGGCCGGATGGTTATCGCGCGGCGGATCCGCGATTATCTCGCCGTACGGGGACGTGATTGCGGGCCCGCAGTGGGAGGACCCCGAGGGCTTGGTCTGGCAGGACGTGGATATGCGGGATTGCGTGCGCGGACGGCTGGACCTGGACGCCGCGGGGAGCTACTCGCGCAATGATGCGTTTAGGCTCAGCGTCACGGGGCTGGATCTGGATCCGTTGCCGTACTGATTGGGACGCGGGGGGGGAGGGGTGTCTTGGGTTTCGTCGTTCGAACGCTGCAGCAGTCAAGTCTTATATGCCGTTATTTAGACTAAGTGGGTCTCTTGTCAAATTGTTGTATGATGTCACTTGGCACTTGGCACTTGGCACTCGTACCATAATAAATCATAAATTGCATTGCTCTCATGAGATTGTACGTGTTACCGGTAGTGGTAGAGCTTCATAATATCTTTGAAAGTTATCGGAGCTACATACTTTAAATACATGACAACTAAAAAAAATATACGTCGCGTGCCATCGCTCGCTGAATGCCATGGTATCTAAAAAAAAATTGAACCCCATATCTAATGCAAATCTTGTCTTCGCTTGCTTATTTAGGTGCTTCGTCGCTCGGCTGTTGCTTTTGGCACGGCCTCCAGCCTTTCTCGGCCGCCTCAACAGCCTTGGCCTCCTCCTGCGTCTCATTGCGCTGTCTCTCCAGGGCCGCTTGGGCAAGGACCTCTCGCCGACTCAGCCCCGCCGTGATGCTGCCGCCCACCATGGCGACACCGCCGGCACCGTCAACACCGCCACCATGCCCACCGAGGACAAACTCGCCACCGGTCCAGCCGCCGCCGTCTTCTTCTTCTTCATTCGCGTGCTCTTGCTGGCCGGAGACGACGTAGCGCGACGTCTCGCCGAGTGTGTGCCCGCTCGTCTTCCAGTCCGCGGCGTCCACCTCGCGCTCGATGGTGTGGCACAGGTCCCAGAAGTGGCGGTCGTGGTCGCTGTGGATGTTGTGGGCGAGCTCGTGGCACAGAGTCTTGCGGATCGTCTTGTAGTCGCGGTAGCCGTCGTGAGCGTCGGTCCGCAGCCGCAGCTCAATAACTTCGCCCTTGTTGCGGTTGAGCCCGAGAATGCGCGACGTGCCCTCGTGCGTCGACTCCGTGTTGGCGAGGGGCTCCATTTCCGTCAGCAGCGCCACCGTGTACTTGCGCTTCTTCATCGTCGCTTTGATGCCGGGATCCTCCTTAAGGCGCATGAGCAGCTCCAGGCTGCGCTCCGGTCGGGGCAGATCCTGCAAGGACTTGACCTGGAGAAACGTGTACTTTAGTTCGTCGGCGCTCGCGGCGGCGGCGGCGTGCTTTCGCTGCGGGCGGCCCTTTCCGCGCTGGGCCATGCGCGCGGCGGCGCGCTGCTTGATGCGCTCGCACATGTTCTGCACCGCCTCCACCTCGCACGAGGCGGAGCCCATGAGCTTGAGCGTCTTGCCCTGGAGCTCGGTGAGGGTCATGTCTGAATTCTTCAAGGGCGCCTTGAGCAGCGGGCCCTTGGGCACGAGAACCTTCTGGTTGGCCACGGGAATGCCGAGCGCTTCCTCGAGCTCCTCAAAGAGGTGCACGACTGTAGCATCGGGGGGAAACTGCAGGTCGCATGTCGTCTGGCGATGGTTGATGCTAAGGGTGATCCAGTCGCTGTCGGGCTCGACGTCTGAGTTGTCAGGGCTGTGCAATCGCTTTTGGTCGGCCATGGTGGTTGCTGCCATCTAGAGCAGGCTGTTGGTGGTATTAAACGGTATGTGATGTTTGCTTGTTGCAGAGGCAAAGATGAACGAGGGAAGCGTAGATGGGCAGGGTAGCGTTGATGATTCGCAGACAGTAATGCTGGTAGTTGGGTACACGAAGAGGTCAGCATTCCCATCAAGGCCGGAAGGACAGAATATTATATCTGTTTGGTGTTGGAAGCCGTCAAACGGGTGAACTGGAGCTTTTCGAGAGATGCCGGCCAAGTCGCTGAAGGGTTCCGTGTTATTTCGTTGATGCTTGGTAATGACGATTCTAGGCTGATTACAACACGCGACGCCTCTGCTTATTTGCTCCCTAGCCTCTTTTATAAATTGCGGCGCAGCCACTGACTTTTGTGGGTCCAGAAGCTATTCAAATGGGACTCAGTCCCAATCGGGTTGGCTGCGGCTGGCAAGGACCTGAGTCTGGATGAATAATTAGTAAGTACGGGTTAGTTGCAAGACTTACTTTTATCCGAATTGAGGCTGTACACGTGAGTGAATTTATTACATATTATCGAGCACGAATTAATACGCCGGCCTGCAGCGATCTACTCTTGCCAGCCAACAACCGGCGATTCCCGAGATACGTACTCCGGATGGTATGGCCTGTATGGGTAAAGGGGCAAAGGGGTAAAGGGGCAAAGGGGCAAAGGCGGCAAAACGACATGGAGATAGGATACTCCGTAGACCCTGATTAATAATTGACCGGATCAGACGTTGGCGCTAAGATCACGGACGGACTCTTGGCGGATAGCCTATAGGCTATCGGATACAACTGTACCTGCTTTTATCAGGACTCTTGTTCCGCTTTACGAATACGCACGTCTTCACCCGCAAGGTGTACTGAGTAAATACTAAATACTGAGTGCCCCCCCCGCGGAACGAACAAGATCAAATTGGTATAAGCATCCCTTATTAATGTGGCAAGTGAGGCTGCTTGATCATCCAGTAGCACTCAACCACTCACAAGTTCACAACAGTGCACTCTCACGCCCTTGCCACAGCCGCTTTTGCCGTCTCTGCTCTTTTTTGGCCACTATCGTTGATTGTAAATTCTCCTTGTTGAATTCTTTCAGCTCTTCTGCCGTTCGCGCTAGCGTCAGGGTAGGATCAAAAATGGACAAGACGTTCCAGGTACCTCGGTACGCCTCGCACAGCGCACCATCCATACTAGTCACAAACTGCTCCAGCGCATCAAAGCTCCGCATACTCACAAAGGCGGTCATGGAGCCGCCACAGCAGCAGCTTCCAACAGCCGTCAGGTTGTGTTGTGCAAATACTTTTATAATTTCGCTTGCTTCCACTCGGCCGGACAGCGATGGACCATCGCACAAGCTGAGTTTGGCGGTAAAAGGAAACAACTCGGCCGGCTTGGGTGGTCCGTTTTTAGGTAAACAGCTTCCCAGTACCCCTGTACTTCATATGCTGCTTACTATTATCAGGCTAGCAGGGGACCATTTTCGATGCCATGTAAAGGTAACTTAGGTAAGCAAGTGGCAGCACCTCTTGCTCAGCCCCTCGCAATGATAGACTCGCAAGTACTGCGGCAATGCGCACGGTATCCTTGCCTGCGCTGTGTTTCTTCCACAGTGAGCCAACATCTGTACTGACAATTCTAAACCCGAGGGCCGTCAGTGAATCGCGCAAACTCGGAGACTTGTCGAGCTGAGCTGCTTCTTTGACCAGTTCTTGCAAATCGACCTAAGATGTGAAGCAGTCCGCGATCTTAGGGTACGAGGCAGACAACGAGCGAAGCTCAAATACAACATCAAACCCGACTAGTACTACTCCGTAGTGGCGGCGCTGTTAAAGACCCCTTAGCTTTATAGTAAGTTAGCCATGGTGGCAAGCTTCTCCTGAAATGACACTAGGACTTCTACTAACGTATTTTTAAGCTGCACCATCTTGCTGTTTTGTTCCAAGAAGCGTTCTCGTTTGCCCTGCTCCCTGCCACAAATTTTGATGGCGTGAGTCTCGATCTCGAGATGTCCTCGAAGCTCTTCAATCGTCTTTGGAGGCTGCTTAACCTCAGACAAGTCAAAGGGGCATATCAAAGAAAATCCGCAACATCGGCGCTTTTCGGTCCCCATGGTTCTGCATCCATGGCTACAAAACCCAACCTGTGAGGTTTGAAGGGTACCCAGGTTTGAAATATTACTTCGCCACAGGGTTGACCAATGTTTCGTTTTCAAGCTCCTTGGATTCTCCGAATAACACATCTTGATTTCCCAAAGTAGTTCTACAACATGAGCGTCGCCGTGAAATCCTGGAAAAGTAAGAGGCTCTCGACAAGTTTGATGGCCCCGGTTTAATAGCTTCAGCAGATTAATAAAAGCAAGTACTGTACTCCACTTGATCCCCAATCACACACCTGACATGAATCGTCCAGCAGGCTGCAGCCAACGATGTTTCGGCCTAGATGATGTAATCTAATCTGTAAACAAGGTCAACGCCTTAATTGAGAAATTCCCATCGTAAGTGGAAAGAAAATGGAACATGTAGAATAATTGGTATACGACTTCAAAAAAGAAACAAAAAAAAGAGATTGACGGGAGAGGATTCGAACCCACGCTGCTCACGCAACCGGCGCCACCGTCATCTTTCCTTCAGCCGCTGCAGCCTGCAGGGCGACTCCGACTCGAACCCACGAGTTCTTACGAAACAGTGAAACACACAGAACCTGGCAAGCCTGCGCCTTGACCACTCGGCCATCCCACCTCGCTTGTTGAAAACAAGGCTGTTCATTTCTCTGTGGGGACGGTTCTCGTTCTGTGGGGACGGTTCTCGTTCTGTGGGGGCAGGGTTCTCCGATGAAAAGGACCAGCAGACTAAATAAGCAGCAGTTGAGAAGAACCAGTAGTATGATCTCCGTCCCAGGATTGTGTATGGGAGGGAAGTATCCGGCTCGGGGTTGGGGGGGGCAGCTTTACCAGTTATACACATTCAAGTTTGTGGCTTAGAGTGGGCAAATATTTAGCGCCAACGCCTTCCCCGTAGTAATCTGCACTAAAAATTATACCGGTCTTCCCCGACCACCTAAAAATTATTCCTGTGCACTATCGCTGGCGCCGGACTCAATTGACCTCGCGGCTGATGACCCCGGATGACCCGTACGTGCCGGCCACGGCTTGGCCTTGGGTTTATCATCGCTTCACTGGAGCCGTTGAGCTGGAAGATACGCGACTTGAGGTTATCGCGGAAGCCGTCGAGCCGGCCGCCTTTGGGAGCCGTGCCTACAGTGGGTGGCTGTACGCCTCCCCTGACGTTTCTGGCCACACCTCTGGCGGCGCCTCTGCCATTGAGGGCTTTCAAGACGATAACGCAGCGAGACAATCGGTTGAGGATTCTAATAGCGCTATTTTATTATTATATGATTTTCACATGATTTAATCATAGGCAGGACAGGCAAGCGCCAAGTCCTCCAGCAGCTACATACTCAACAAAGAGGCATGTTTAAATATTAGACGTCATAAGAATCAAGAGTTGGGTTATTAGGCAGGCCTAACAGGGCTTATATAGACACAAGCGCTAGGCAAAAAGTATGACAAGACAAGTTTTTAAGCCAAGAAAAGGCAGTGCGAGCCACGACTTATCGCTCTTGGCGTCTACTCAGTAACTGTCTACGCGCGAGTCAATACTATTGTGGTGTTGCCATGCGCCACGCCACATCAAGCTACTTCTCAAACCAGGTCCATATATCTAGAAAGTATATAGTTTGTTATTCGGGGAGAACCGCAAGAAGCACACAGCATGGCATAGCACACACAAGGTCCCTAGATCGTACACATCATAACCGAATGTATCGTCCCTCTAAGGGTGTGTTATGTGTGGCCAAAATAGTCGTATTTTTCAGATCGGGAGCATGCTGTATCGAATAATCAAGATGGAATAAAGTACATTAATAAGGGTAAAGAAGAGTCACTGCAGGTGACGACATTGTTAGCGACCGCGAAGGGCTCGTGGTCAGAAGGCAAATTCCATATAAAAAGGCGAAAAGGTTATTTCTGATATCTATGCGGGGACTGGTTCCTTTTACACCACGGCCGAATGCGACCAACACAGTAGGTAGTTCTACCGTCCGCACTTGGCTCTGCCGGAGTATAGACGGTTATGCGGTCAATTTAATTTCTAGAATTTTCTCTCTTTTTTTAGTCATGTGTTATAGTAATATCTTCCTAATACATGTCTACAGTCATGGAAACTTTTGCCCGACATCAAGTACTTAGGGCCTGATCATGAGAGTGAGTCCTATAGAACTACCTAGGACTCGGAGTACAAGTTGTATGTAGAGACAACGGCTTTGTACACTCTGAGAGCCTATAGACCCGGCTAAACTAGCCGGGACTTTTTCTCACGAAGAAATCCACAAAGTAAGGCTCTTTATAGTAATTTATAGGTAGGAGGAACCTGCTGTCAGGGCCCTGGCTAGCGTGGCACCTCTGTTATAGTGCTCTATATAGGGGCCACTCACATGAGACTGCCCGCGACTCAATCTCATGATTAGGCCATTAATTGCCCATCCTATTCATGTCCGACCTCATCCGAGGTTGAGTACCACACAGGTTAAGAAGACGCCTATAGTTACTTTCTAGAATCCATAAATTCAAGGAGCCTGCCGCCTTGTTGACTGTCTTCATCTCCATCCGTAGAGACCTCGACAGAAACCAAATGTTGCTACTTCACACCTTTATATATTCAGACACATTTTAGTCTCATAATGAAAGCCACCGTCGCTATTACCCTGACTGCAGGGCTTCCTGTTGCTCTAGCATCAGCTATACTGAAACCGAGAATCATCGGACCTGATGAGCCTACAGATCGTTATAAATTTGCCGTTAGCGTCCAGGATAGCGAAAAGGTCCATGCCTGCGGAGGCATCTTAGTGGACAGTACTACTGTCCTTACTGCAATCATTGCCTCCTTAACACTACCGACGCAGGGTTTGTAGTGGCAGGGAAAATGGTATGGTCTTTTCTTTTTTCCTCTTTTTCTTCTTTTTTCTTGTTCATCCTCTTCTTCTTCCTCTTGAGACGTCTCGCTGCTGCATAGACTAATACCTCGACTTCATAGGATCTCGAGGGGCCTGGGGGAGTGACGGTGAATATTTCCACGCTTCAACGACCTTTCCACAAGCCGATCGACCTCCAACCCCCTTCAACCAAGGACAGGGTGGGCGACATTGGAATAATCAAGCTAGAAACTCCCATTGAGAAGAGCGATGACATTGACCATGCGTCACTGCCAACATCCGACGCAGTCCCTGACGGGAGCGAGGAATTAGTTGGTCTTGGCTGGTAAGCAAACCTAGTACTACACACAACCGCGATGGAGCGCCGGGAACTATTCATTTCTAGAAGAGAGATGGACGGCATGTTGGTGTATATTCGAGCCAGGGCAAGCGCTAACAACAGGTCAGGGGACGCAATAGTACTTGGAAAAAAGGCCAGGCTGCTTACTCAGTTCCTAAGCGAGCAGAAGTCCTACTCGAGCAGCAACCGCTCAGTAAATGTATACCCCCGGGGATTTTCGGCGATGTAAGCACATTGATTTGTGCTGGCAAACCTGGAAAGACTGTTTGCTCAGGCGACAGCGGTGGTGCGCTTGTCGACTCCAAGACTGGGACATTGGTCGGCCTCACGTCGATTTCTGTCAGCAACGCGGAGGGAATCGCTTGCGCAGATGCTGGACTGTTTACAAAGGTCGGCAGCTATCTCGACTTCATCAACGAAAATCTAGGACAACGAGGCTACACCGATGGCGACAACCAGAGGATCAAGGACGAGGCAAAGATGGCGGTGCTCAGGCCGGCTCTCCTCGAGGCTTGCAAGAAGCAGCATTCTGACAAGTACGATGTGTGCAGGGCGGAGGCCATAGCCGCATTCAATGCAGGCGGGACAGGGAAACCTACTAAGGAGGAATTGGATGCCTACTCCCAGGATATAGACAAGTGCCGCGCCATCGAGGCCATGGAGTTTGCTTGCAATGGATGCGCGAGGGAAGCAAATGTTGACTCGACAGTTGAGACAGTCATCCAGTGCTCCGAAGCAGGAAAGAAGGGGAATTGAGGCCACACGGTGAATCGGTGGCAGAGAGAAAAGGTCAACCACACGGGACACGAAGCGCGCGCGCTCTGCAGCACTGGCCTCCTTCTATAAGTTAGCTTTAGATCTCTATCATTTGTTTTCCAAATTCCGTCTCATTATCACTATCTAGTTCTTCCGTGTCTACCCCTGATGCCAGAAACGGGGTGCCAGATTCAAGAGCGTTATTGAGATTAGATCCCGCCAGATCAGTCATATAACTAGGATACTCTCCGTTGGGGCCGTGTTTGGTGAGGTCATCCAGCAGCCGAGGGATGGCATTAGATCCGGACGAAGAGACATGGTTGGCCGGTAGGTTAGATCCAGAGTCCGAGAGACTTTTCAGAATACTAATATCGTGCATCCTCGATTCGGCCACTCCAATTTTGAGGGCGGCGTACTTCTCCTGCTGCACGTCCCGCCGCTACCCAAACAGTCGAGTATCCTCCAAAACCAAGCTTGTCAACGATTGTATAACGCTTGTTAAGGATGTCTCCAATCATGACTGGATGGTATCCGCCGCTATCATATCTGTCGAGATGCTCCACCCCGTCGATGTACAGGTATACCTGACGGTACTCCTGTGCTGGCTCTTGCGCAGCCACTGTCGCGCTTGAGTTGAAACATTGTCGTTTAGTCTGTAACAAAATGTGCCAAAATGAGTGTGTGTTGGCCTTTATTTGGCGAAAAATTGTAGCAGTTCGCATATGCCGTGATATATACGTAGTACTTTCATCGCATGAGCTGGTGCCTGATTGGCGCTGATGATGAAGCTTTGCTTGTGGAGAGGACGATGGTTTGCGCCACCGTTGGCATGTGTGGGCCTCCCAGTACTTTACTCCGGTCGAGTCACAGGACCTCTTTTCTTTTTCTTTTTTTTTTCTTTTTTTTGGCTGTGTATCAGGAGCAGACGAACCTCACATAGGAAGATACGCGAGCTGCAACTAAAACAGGCCTGCAAAGCTGTATGGACGGGGGCCACACTATGGCCCTATGGGCTTCGAAGTTTGAATCCATTTGGTGGGGCTAGGATCGATCAGATATGTTGTACAACGGGTGGAAAGAGCTTGGTTGATGGACAGCCACGCCTTTCTTATACTATTACTTTGATTCTTTTTTTTTTCTTTATAGGGCGCCAAAGAAGTCAGAACAATCCTTCTCTGGGCTCAATCAAGTTTCTTAGGTCTCCCTTCATGATTGCCACCATCCTAGGACTCGTACTATCATGCATGTTGCTCTTTGCTTTCTCTTTCTTTTTCTTTTCTTTCTTTTCTTTCTTTACTCCACTTTTAATTCGGGATTTCTTGACGCCAGATATATCATCACTTGATACCAACTCTCCTCATCTTGGCCGACTTGATTATGCCCCCTGGGGTGCTATGTCCAGTACTACAGGGCCGTCCAAGCTCAAGGTCCTGGTCGGCAGCTGCAATGACGCTAACCGAATTGGGCAAGCTCTGCAATCCCCTGCACCCACTCACCCACTCACCCACTGTAGTCCACACGCGATATTGCCTGTAAACTTGGCCAAAACCACTGAAAGACCGCTGAAACACGCTGCGCTCGTCCCGCCCTGGCAATGACGCTGCAGTACCTAGCCGACGGCAGGCGACGGTGCCATCTACCAATGAGGTCGCCAGCGCGTGTCGTGTCCTTTTTGCTCCCAACTCCTTCTCGACTCCCCTTCATCTCTCGCGCAAACCACCATCGTCGACCAGCTGTCTCCAGCCGCCAAATCTCGAATCTTGCACGCCATCATCGGCTCCCGCTCGGCTTCTCTGGAACCATTTCCGGTTTTCAAACTCCATTTCCAATTCAATCAGTCGAGCGGCCAGGAGCGCAAGCTTCCACTTCTTCCCACGATGACGCTCAACATCTTCCGCCTCGCTGGTGCGCTTCACCATCCCACCCCAGCTCTACACCCCCTCCTCCATTCTAATATTATTTGTAGCCGACTTTTCGCATCTGGCCAGCATCTTTATCCTGCTGCACAAGATGGTGCAGTTAAATGTACGTCTTCATACTTGCCCGGGCTCCCATCGCGCACCATCCGCTAACCACATCCAAACAGAGCTGCTCCGGCATCTCCTTCAAGTCGCAAGCTCTCTACCTCTTGGTCTACGTGACGAGATATCTCGGTTCGTCTCCTCTCCCTCCCTTGAGCTCCATTGACTAGTCATTGACCCCCTGCTCCGCCTCATAGATCTCTTTTCCACCAACAGCCTCTACAACTTTGTCTTCAAGATCCTCTTCATTGGCTCCCAGGGCTACATCATCTACCTCATGACAAACGCCTACAAGCCCACCAACGACCCCAACGTCGACACATTTCGCGTCCAGTACCTTCTCGGCGCCGCCGCTGTCCTCGCCGTCGTCTTCCCCGTCCGCTACACCGTCATGGAGATTCTCTGGGCCTTTTCCATCTGGCTCGAGTCTGTCGCCATCCTGCCCCAGCTCTTCATGCTCCAGCGCACCGGCGAGGCCGAGACCATCACCACTCACTACCTCTTTGCCCTCGGCAGCTACCGCGCCCTGTACATCCCCAACTGGATCTACCGCTACTTGGCCGAGCCCAACCACAAGCCCGACTGGATCGCCATTGCCGCCGGTCTCATCCAGACCGTTCTCTACAGCGACTTCTTCTACGTCTACTACACAAAGGTCCTCAAGGGAAAGAAGTTTAAGCTGCCTGTCTAAGCAGACTTTACTCTCAATTGGTCTTGAGGCGGGCAGTTTTGCTGTGCCAATCAACACACCCCTCAGCCCAGCTACCACGATCATGTAAGCAGCTCAACTCAACACAATACTCGAGACAAACGACAAGTTGAAAGTCATCGATCTTCACCCGCAACACTTTATTGCACTCTATAGACGGCGTTACGGGGACTCATTTGCTTGGACAAGGTCGCTCTGGACACGCCATGATGTGCAAGAGATTGTGGCCACGCAGCACCAGGGGAAAGGATGGACAATAAAAGTAATCCAAGTTTTACGATTTAGAAGCTCAAGCTTGATAATGAATACTAAAAAAAAGTTTAAAAAAAAAGTTCAAGAAAGCATGCCGTAATTTTTTGAATTTCATGGCCGCGCCGTTTACGGTCACGTGAAAGTCTTGCATCGCGCCCGTGAGACTCGGGTTCAACATGACGAAGTCAACTTCGTTCTGCCCATCGCACATCTCTTTCTACCCACCTCCATCAGCAAAATCAGCAGGAGTGTAGCATCTGATATACCATAATGGCCAGCGACGCCCCCAACAACACCCAGCAGTCGGCCGCGCCCACCAACGGCCAGTTCGACGGTCGTCCGCAGCTCCCTCCTGGAGATTTCAAGCTGCCGCAGCGCAAGGACGTTTCTCTGCGCGAGTTTCTCAACAAGGTGGATGACTGCGCGCCCATTGTATGTCTTTTTTCTCTCAATTTTTTTCCTTCTTTTTTTTTTTTTCCTATTGGTAAAGCTGCTAACGCCATTGAAAAACAAGATTCCCGACGCCGTCACGCAATACTACATGACCAAGGCCGGCCTGCCTCCTCCTCCTCAGACGGACCAGCGCCTGGCGCGCCTCCTCGCGCTCGCCACGCAGAAATTCATCGCCGACATTGCCGCCGACGCCTACCAGTACAGCCGCATCCGGGCGTCGAGCAACACAAACGCAAACAACCCCATGGGCTCGCTCGGCGCGGCCGCCGGGTTCCCGATCCCCGGACAGCAGGCGGGCCAGCCGGGCAACAAGGACCAGGGCAAGGGCGCGCCGCTGGGGATCCAGCGACCTGGGTACGGAGGCGGCGGGCAGGGCGGCAGCCAGAACAGGACGGTGCTGACGATGGAGGACCTGGGCATGGCGGTGGGCGAGTACGGTGTCAATGTGAAGCGCAGCGAGTTTTACAGATAGGCGCGTTGAAGGGGGTAAGGTTTGAAGTTGAATACGATGGTTGGGTTTTCGAGGGATTGTGCATTTTGGGTTGGGATGATAACGAATTGGCGTTTTGGTGTTGGAATCGGCGGGGGTAACTACCCGTCAGAATGAATGCTGCCACAGGCAACTCGCGCTTCGTCATGGAAAGAAATAGTAAATGAACCGTCTTCAACAGATTAAACAGATAGCTTCTCTTGTTGGTCATTATGTATTCGTATTGATACAATGTGGTATTTGTACAGTTCGACTTTGCTTCCCTTCGCCATTCCTCCCTCTCCTCGTTCGCTTTTGCGCCGTCTTTATTTCCTGCCGTAGATATTCGGTTTCCGCGTCCTATCTCAGTCAATTAGTGACATGTCACAAAACCTCATCCGAGATACGTACGGCGCAAACTCGCCCAGCTTGTGCCCGACCATGTCTTCCGTGATGGCGACGGGCAAATAGTTCTTGCCGTTGTGAATCTCAAAGTTGAGCCCGACAAAGTTGGGCAGGATCGTGGCGGACCGGGCCTGCGTGCGCACCGGGGGCACCTTGTCGCCGGCCTTTTTGGGCCACACAATGGGCAGACTGCGGTCGAGTACGTGTTAGAAGGGTTCAAGTCGTTCGTTTTTTTTCGGGTGTCTTGGTCTTACGGCACGAGGTTGGGCCCTAAAGAAACGGGTTGGTTAGTGTCGCGTACGCATAATGAGCGATTGGGTCATGGCTATTTTTACCCTTCCATACGGAGCGCTTCAGGAGCAATCTTGTGGGCTGCATCGTGGCTGGTTTGGGACTGGACGGCAGATGAGGCCTGCAAGTTGGATCGACTTTGGGGCCGTTGCTGGTTGGATTCGGATCACGTGATGCCGCGGCTATTCCGCGTCGCCTGCCCGGCGTAGTTTACAGCGTGATGATTTTAATTCATCTTGAATGACTTGACATGGTAATAGGAATGTTTGCGTGATTTTTCGGATGTTTCGGATATTATTGTTTGTTGCATTTCAGATGAAGAGTAGTCTGCCACAAGTCGAGGCTCCAAAGCCTGAGACAAAATCTCGAGTATCTCAATTGGCGGCAAAACAAACACAAAGATGAAAATATGACAGATAAACAAGAAACACATTGAAAATATCGCTAGAATAGTCGAGACATGCATAATCCATCAAAATCGACTTCAATCATGTCTGTAGGGTATCATCGGAGTAATTGCATCACGTGTGGCAGACAATAGCGGCGTACGGAACGGCGTAGCAGCGTTTGTGTCAAGCAACATGTCGATGTCACGATTTTGCCTCAATTCTCCGTAGATGAACAAGCCACCAAAGTGATTGTGCGAGGATAAAGTGATGATCAGAAAAACACAAACTGTGCTCGTCGGCCCGTTGGCGTAATTGATGGCGTGGGCTGTCGCGCCCCTGTTAACACGCCGCCGGCCGGCTTCTGGACCCTTTGCGGCCGCTCCACTACGTAGTCTCCCGTTTCCCCCAAAGTCCGCCTTCAAGAAGCCACATCAACCAACAAAAACCACAGCCTGACTGGCATCTGAATCATTTGCTCTTGCATAGGCGGCCAATCTCGCATCTTTGGAGGCTCTCAGCACATCATTATTGACGCAGTGATTCTCGACATTCTGAGTGTTGATAGATTTTTTCCCCGTCGATCCCTATCCACCTATTGAGCTCAACCAAGGATAACGCAAGCATCAACACCAAAGTCAAGGAGAGGAGGACAACCGCGAAACACACGCCCGCACGCCACACGACATACAAAGGCACAGACATTTCGCGAGATGCCAGACGCAAAGGCCTCCGGGGCCGACACGGGCGGTGGCGGCACCGCGCGCGCGCGCGACCACAACCAGGGCAACCAGGGGCGGTCGTACACGGTCGAGCAAAAGGCGGCGGTGCTGCGGATCCGGCGCTGTGACGCGATGGCGTTTTACGAGATTCTGGACCTCGAGTCGGTGCGAGCGACGTGCACCGAGAGCGAGATTAAAAAGGCCTACCGCAAGCAGTCGCTGCTGACGCACCCGGACAAGAACGGGCACGAACACGCCGACGAGGCGTTCAAGATGGTCAGCCGCGCGTTTGGCGTGCTCGGCGACAAGGAGAAGCGCCAAAAGTTTGACCGCTTCGGCACGGACCCGGACAGCCGCTTCGCGAGCGCGCAGGCGCAGAACCCCTTCTCCGGGTTCGCGTCGAGGCAGGCATCGGGCGGTGGGCGGCCGGGCGGTCCCATGGGAGGTGGTGGTTGGGATGAGGATATCAGCCCCGAGGAGATGTTTGCGAGATTTTTTGGTGGCGGCGGCTTCGGCGGCTTCGGTGGCGGCGGCGGCGGAGGTATGACCGACTCTACTTGCCATTCACAGATCCTCTGCTAACATGGTACCCTTCAGTCTTTGATACGGGCCCTCAGTTCGTCTTTAACTTTGGCGGCGGCCCCGGCATCCGCGTGCACCAGTTTGGCGGCGCGCGGCCCCGCGGACGCCCGCGCGACACGCAGAATCAGCCCGAAGAAGCAGCCCAGGGCGGCAGCCTCCAGAACCTGATTGGCATCTTGCCAATCCTGCTCTTCTTCATCCTGCCGCTGCTGACGTCGCTCTTTGGCGGGGACGGCGGCCCGGCGACGCCCAACATGACGTTTGACAGCCCGAGCGCGCCGTACACGCACGGGCGGACGACGCCGGTGCACGGCATCAAGTACTTCGTGCGGGAGCGTGATATTCGGCAGTACACGAAAGGACAGCTGGGGGAGCTGGACCGCGCGGCGGAGCAGGGCGCGCTGCACCAGATCCGCAGCGGGTGCGAGAGGGAGCAGGCGACGCAGCGGCGGATGCGCGAGGACGCGATGGGGTGGTTCTACCAGGACGAGGTCAAGATGGCGCTGGCGAATGCGCTTGAGATGCCGCACTGTAAGCGGTGGACGGCGCTGGTGGAGAAGAGCAAAAAGGGCAAATAAAGAGGGAAAGTCGCGGACGTGAGTGGCTTGTGGTGGAATGGAACTCTGTTTGAAAGTATATTGCGTTGTATGAAGGGATGGAATGGGCAAGTTCAGGGCGTTGTCTATGGCGTTTTTGTGTGTTTTTTTTTACTTTACAGAGACGTGTGTCTTGTGTGTGTGTTCTGCATAGCATTGGGTGTCGAGCCCGAACCGAGTTGGGTCCTTGAAGAAGCATATAATACATTGCCATGGGATACGAGAGGTGTCGTCATGAATATTTATGTGAGCCGGTCTTGGATATATAATAGGCAGTCGCAGCACGTTGTTGGCTGAGGAGGGATGTGGCGTCACTTGATGACTGACGCTATTGGTTTTTTTTTTTTTTTTTTTTTTTTTTTTTTTGCGCTCAGTCTCGTCGGGCGCAGGGTGTCGGACTCGGAAAGGGGAATCTAGACCCCAGAACAGCCTTTCAAGTGGCAAAATGACAAGTGATGAAGAGTACATTTTCAGAGAGCGGCCAGTCGCATCTCGTCGCATTCCTGGGGGTACGTGGTTCGAGCGAGCGTTACGTACCTACCTATGTCACTCGGTGCTCGGCGGCTATAGAGGCAGCCCCGCCTGTAAATTCAGCTTACTGTACTTGTTTGCAGATGCCGGTATTTTGAGCACTGTCACCTGCCTGTAAAAATGGTGAATTTTTTCAATATTACCCTTGAATAATCTCTACTAGATGTTTACTATACTGAGAAGCCCTCGGACATTGCCAATGCTGATTGGAGTTTGACTTTTTCCAGTTAAAGTTATTGATACTTGTCTCGGTAGGCCCACAGTCACCCACAGAACCCGCCCGCCAGCCTTGCCGCTGCTCGCAGATCCCATTATAACGCGCCTCAAACCTACGTAATATTATTATATTATTAACTGCCGCCACTACAAAAGCCTACTATATCCCAGCTCGTCCACTTCAGAAGGAACATTTTTCGTACTACTTTTTTCTGTTGCTCCCATGACCATTTCCAACTCGACTTCGTACAAAAACTGAAACACACCTCGACCAGCCAGCCGCCTGTTGTGCACACTGTCGTCATTGCAGGCGCAGCGTCCCCCCCCCTCGCTCTCGACCTCGACAAAACACCATCCAAGACTCGATCCAATAGAAATACATCAAAAACATCACAACCAGCGCTGAGCGGACAAGAGCGGACATGGTGTCGTTTCAAACCTCCGGCGAAGGAGCGCCCGCCGGCCAACTAACCCAGCTTCCCCCACCATCGACACAACCGCCCGCAGACGATGCCTCGAACCCGTGGGCGGCCACCGCACCGAACCAACACAGCCAACAGCACAGCTCCGACCCCGGCGCGCTGCACCACAAGCCGGTCCCCCCCAGCGCGCTCCAGCCAGGACTCGGCAGCAGCGCCCCGCGGCCGCCCGTTCCGCAGATCCGGCACCACGACGACACGGGCGTCACCACGGCGAGCGGCGTGGAAGAAGACGGCAGCAGCGACGAGCGACCCGCCGCGCCGATGGAGCGCATACCAAGCATCCTGCGCCCCGGCGGCGGCAAGTCGCCCAACTCAAACCCGTTTCGTAATAAAGACGGTATCAGCACTGCCTCGTCCCAGGTCCCGACAGAGGTCATGTCCAAGACGCAGCTCGACTCGACGACCAACAACCCGTGGGGCTCTGCATTTCACGCACAGCCCACCGGGGCGACCAACATCTCGCAAGACTCCCGCATCCAGCAGCTGCCTATGCCATCATCCGCGTTTCCGCAGGAGCCGTGGAGCAGGCACGATGCCGTAGAGCTGGACGCGACGACATCGTCGTACGCCCACCCGCCGAAACCGCTGGGGGTGCCTACGACCGAGGAGCAGTCTATCCGGGGCGACGAACCGCAGAGTATAGGTAAGAATCAGGCAGACCCGCAGAGTACTTCGGTGAAGCCGGCCGACGAGTTTTCGCACATCTTTGACGACCAGCACACGTGGGACGACTTGGGGCGCACGCCAAAAATAAAGAGGAGCGCGACGATCAAGACGGCCGGGGAGGACTCGGACCAGGATGACTGGAACTTGATTGAATCGGAGGCGTCGTCGATTGCGGGTGATGCGGAGGGGACGCCGACGAGTGATGTGCACAAGGCGGAGACGGGCGTTCCGAGACTGCTGATGCCTGGTGTGGGAGCACCGGCGGCAAGTGATGCGCGCAAAGCAGAGACAGAGGTCCCGAGACTGCCGATACCAGTTGTGAGTGTATCGGCAGTTCCTCATACTGATACATCAGATGCGCCGGCGGGCCCGCGCTCCTCGACCCCCTTTGTTGATGCACCATCGATTCCTTGGAGCGAGCCCAGAGCCGAAGATGAATATAGAAATGAAGCCTCCAACGATGCAGAGGTTGAACGGCTCGGGCATCAAGCTACGAAAGAAACAGAGGTGGAAATCAAAGAAACCCCAGAGAGGCCACCACATCCTACGCTACATGAATCACAAAACGAACACAGCCCAGAAGAACCCCTCATCGAACCCACCGGCTACGAAACACCGGTGCAAGCCTCACAACCGCATCACGCACCGAAAACTGGAGGCTTGTTACCCGAGCAGAAAGAAGAGCGGCCTGCGTTGCCGCCACGGCCGACGGAGCCAACGCAAAGATGGTCTGCTGGGCGCCAACCTGTGGATGGCGAGGCCGAGACGTACCAAATTAAGAACATCCGCTGGAACGACCCCGACTACAACAAGAACCCGCGCGTTTCTCCCATCCTGTTGCAACATGAAAATGGACCCTGCCCGCTTGTTGCGCTTGTAAATGCGCTCAGCCTGACTACACCAGCAGCCATCCCCGAAACTACTCTTGTACAAGCTCTTCGCTCGCGAGAACGAATCAGCTTGAATCTGCTGCTCGATGCCGTGTTTGACGAGCTCATGTCACCGCGCCGGACCTCGTCCGAGGACGCACTCCCCGATATTTTTGAGCTGTACGAGTTTCTGCGGAGCTTGCATACCGGCATGAATGTCAACCCACGCTTTATCCCCACGCCAGAGCTGGTTGAGGCTTACAAGAGAAGCTCATTGACCCACCTGGCTCCTATGGAGCGGGATGCCCTTATGCCGGGGACGTTTGAAAATAGCCTGGAAATGAAGCTTTACGCGACATTTTCGATACCGATCATCCATGGCTGGCTGCCTGCAAAGTCGGACCCCGTACATGATGCCTTTGAGCGACAAGCAGCATCGTACGAGGATGCGCAAAATCTGCTATTTCGGGAAGAGGAGCTAGAGGCCCAGCTGTTGGATCCGCAAGGCGGCTTGTCTGGGCCAGAACAGCAATTATACCAAGACATCATGGCAATCAAAATGTTTATGAACGAGTCGGCAACGCAGCTTACCCCTTGGGGCATCGAAGTCATTAGCAAGGCGATTCGTCCCGGAACGTTTGCCATTCTCTTCCGCAACGATCACTTTAGCACACTGTACTGCCACCCGTTTACGATGCAGCTCCTGACGCTCGTGACCGACGCGGGGTACAGCAGCCACGACGAAGTGGTGTGGGAGAGCCTCGAGGACGTCAACGGCGAAATGTCTGCGCTGTACTCGGGTGACTTTCGACCCGTCGGCTCGCCAAGCCACGGCAGCCCCAGCGCAGGACCAAGCCAATCCAGCCACGACACTGGCGGTGACTGGACGCGCGTGCAGAACAACCGCCGCGGCAAGGACCGCCAGGAAGAATCAGACAACATGAGCACGTTCCCCATGTCGCCCGGCGCGGACCACGAGCAGGAGGACCGCGACCTGGCGCTCGCGCTGCAGCTGCAGGAGGAAGAGGAGCAGAACCAGCGCGAGGAGCAAGAGCGTCAGCGTCAGCAAGCCCGTTTCTCGGAACAGTTGATGGAGCAGCAAGGGCGTCGGCGGCCGCAACGCGTGCGGCGCAACTCGCGTCGTCGCTCTATCCCGGTCAGACCGCCTCTGCCGTCACGCGGCGGCTCCCCCAGCAACGTCAACTTCACGGTGTCGTCCAACGGTCGTCGGCGTAGCGGCGACGCACCGCCGCCGCCGCCGCCGCGGCCACAGACGCAGAATGTGCAGCCGCTAGTGCCCCCCGCCATGACGACGACGACGACGACGGGGGGGAGGCCGGCTGTGAATAGACCGGCGCAAGCTGCGGGCGAGGAGGCACCGCCGTCGTATGAGGCGGCGCAGCACGATAGACGCTACGTGCCGGGGCAGGGACGAGGACGAGGCGGTTCAGTGCCGGGTGGTGGTGGTGGTATGATGCAGGGACTACCTGTGCCGGGTGCTTATGCGCCCGGAAACGTGGGATATCGTAGACCGCCGAGTGTACCGATGGGAGGACGGGTAAGTCAGGGCCCGGGGAGGGACAGAGATCGCGAGTGTGTGACAATGTAAGACGGGCGTATGTTGTTTTCATGCAATGGTATTGGAAATTTGGCAAGTCAAGACGACAGTGGTGTTTGGCGTTTTTTCCGTTTTTATTTCATGGCATTGTGGTTGCTGTACACGGACACGATGAAGCCAGCGACGGCTGGGCAGTGCAGACAATCACATTTTTAAAAAACAAAAAAAAAAAAAATTATCATGCAGAGCAAAAACAAGAATATATATATATATCTGTATAGCAGTTTTTCCGTTGTTCGCTTCTCTCGGCCGATGAACGCCAAAATAAGAAAATTAACCCACGGGCGCGGCCCGTCCATCTGCGGCAACTCCACCAAGGAGAGAGAGAAGCTTTGACGACGTCGCGCCTTCTCATGACGTTCTTCATTCTCGCAACACACACACACACACGCACACTAAACCAAGCGGACCAGGAAGAACTCTCATCTCCATGACGCAGATGACTTTGTCAAGGTCGAATATACATCATTTCATTCAAGTTGTTTTTCTGGTTGCGTCGTTGTTTTAAAAATCAAACCACCAAAAAATAAATAAAAACAATTAATCACCCCCCCTGCGCCCTCACCATGGCGATTGTGCAGGGCTGGTTGCCGCCGACGCGGGAAAACTACGAGACTCTCGTCTTTATCTGGCAGTTTCTCTATCCCATTGTACGTTTTCTCTTTTTTCTCTTCTCTTGTCCCTCTTGCTCATCCCGAAACCCTCATCTCCCTGAGAAAACCGCAACGCTGACTTGAACACCTACCTACCCCCCAGATGGGCTCCCTGCAATGGGTCATTAAATGGTACGGCATGGGCAAGACTTCGGTCCAGAGCCCCTTCAACATTCCCGGCCGGGTCGCCTGGATCACCATGGAGGCGCCCGGTTTCCTGACGTTACTGTACATCATGAATACTCTCCCCCAGGAGCACGGCATCGACGACCTTCCCTGGCAGAATCGCGTTCTCGGCGGTCTCTTTGTACGTATCGTCCCGCCTTTCCCTATTTAGTCTATATCTGCTTATCGATGACGATACTGATACGCGAGCTTCTCACCCAGGCCATTCACTACATCAACCGCGCCATCCTCTTCCCCCTCATGCAGCCCTCCATGGCCCCCATCCACCTCGCCGTCTGGGCCATGGCCCTCAGCTTCCAGCTCTGCAACGCCGTCTGCCTCGGTGCCTGGCTCTCCGCCTACGGAGCCGTTACCTCGTCCGCCTGGCTCGCACAGTCGCCGCTACCGCAGTTTGCCTTTGGCCTCGCCCTCTTTTACGTTGGCCTCGCCGGCAACTGGTTCCACGACGAGGAGCTGCGCGAGATTCGCCGCAAGGAGCGGCGCCGGCAGGACCGCCTCCGCGCGGCCTCTGCCACGTCATCATCTGTCAAGGTGGAAAAACATTACGAGATTCCGCAGGCAGGGCTATTCAAATACATGCTCTACCCGCACTATCTGCTCGAATGGGTCGAGTGGCTCGGCTTCTGGGTCGCGGCGGGGTGGAGCTGTGCGCCGGCGCGCGCCTTCTTCGTGAATGAGGTGCTGACGATGCTGCCGCGTGCGGTGAATGGGAAGAAGTGGTACGTGGACAAGTTTGGTGAGGATAAAATCAGAAAGAAGTGGGCAGTCATTCCGGGTGTCTGCTGAGCGCGTGCGCAACGTGATGTGCTGTTGCCTTGTTCGAG
The DNA here is from genome assembly GCA_037289395.1 of Beauveria scarabaeidicola. Lineage (NCBI taxonomy): Eukaryota > Fungi > Ascomycota > Sordariomycetes > Hypocreales > Cordycipitaceae > Beauveria > Beauveria scarabaeidicola. The sequence goes on along the minus strand of JAEIJG010000295.1, from coordinate 6,682 downwards.
GGGGCATTTGCGACTCACACGGCTCAGCACAATGTATAAGTATTCGACTTGATCAGGCTGACAACAGTCGTTCTTCATTTCACAACAAAGCCATTATGAACGATATCGCTCTGCGGCGACCTTCCTATTAGAGTAGTTGTGCCATGTCCTTATTATTAGCAGCAACTACTCAGACAGTGCCAGAGTCTCTGTATTGTATGAGACGGTAGAGATGGTGCCCATCATACTCTCCACTAACGCGGACCCTCGCCAAATTGGTCGCTGGTTCAGAGAAGAAGTCTGCTTAATGCGGCAGCATATTGGCGAGCGAGACGGTAATGACTAGTAAAAGAATCCGCTCGGTGCAACCTGCATCTTCAGATGGGAGTACCGAGGACAGGCAGTGCTGTGAAGATGCGGGGGAAACATACAACAAAGGAATGTCGTGATAAATAAAAGCTGGGGTTTGAAAAGGGACCAGAAAGTCCTACCTGTGGCTGTCGTGTCTAGTCCGGCAGTAGACACCTGCCAAACTGTTGTATGACTTCGCCCCTGTACGTGCACATCTTGCCCTACCAGTCAGCTCTTGCTAGAGATGCTGGAAATGCCGTAGATGGGTCATCTTAATGAATGAAAGACCGTCATACTTGGTCAACTTTCTGCTTCGCTTTGACCGCCTACGACGCCCGGCGAGCTTAACCAGCAGTTCTTGCTAGGTAACTGGTGCCCTCTGGCCCTGGCAACATGGCGGTGAAAACAGGCCCCGGCGCCGACGTCCCGAAAACGACGAGATGGGCACTATTGCAAGCTGCTGACGGCTTTATCCAGAATGAGATCGAATTGCGGTGTACAGTGGCTAGTACTTGACCCATGCCCGCCGAATCATGGGGTCGGGGTTGAGCCTATCAAGACAAAAAGGCTGCTCGGCGGCTTCGCAATCTTTTGCATGATTCCGAATTAAGGAAAAGATTTCACCTTTTCAGTTGAGGAACCTAGAGCAAGGTTGCCAGTGTTAGCATTTATGGATGAGAACTCTGCCAGCGGCAAAAATGCTTCAAACTGCCGTGGCAGCGGCACCGCGCCTGATCAAGGCCAGGTTTTCAAAGGGAATCCCGAAGCAGAAAATAGAAATGTTCTATTTCGGGTTCAATCGATATTCCATCACATCACGTGATTCATCGTGGCTGTACTCATCATGGTCCCGAAGTGCACGATATAGCCCGACTCTGCTGAGTAATGACACAACAAGAGGACTACGACTTGCCAATCCTGCTGGTAGTTACAATGGATACCGACAGGGCAACTCAGATGTTGTAGTCACCTACTTTGGTTAGCGTTGAGCGGCAGGGCGACTCTGCAACGGGCGCAGCAGTAGCGAATGGTGCCTCGCTGGTAGACTGGTAGTGCTGATGGTGGGCATGAAGGCGACGATCTTTTGGCCAAGGGCAGGCAAGGATGCAACTAGTGCGAGCTTGAGGTTGGATCTGCAGAGTATGAACATTGATACGGTGCTTGATTAGCAGAGTAAGAAGACGAATGGTACAGCCAAGACATTTTAGACATGGTTCCCCGCCATGTCGAAATTCTAGAGCTGCAGAGCTGGTGTCCGGTTGGGCTCGTTGACGCCATTTTTGGGTCGTCTTGCCTGACGGTTATGGTCAACTTGGTGAGCTAGACACGTCTTGTATGTCTAGTCAACAGCTGGTTGGTTTCGACGTGGATTCATCTCATGTAGCCAAGACTTTCGTGACATGGTGGCGGAGGAAGCGCAAGGTACGTGTCGTTTGCGGACTAATATACGGCTCTCGCGTTGACGAGGACAATGGCGAGCAAGCCACGGCCGTGTCGATTTGCGTGCTAGGGACTAGCGTGGCGAAGGACCGGGCGTAGATTGTGGTGGACTGAGGGAATAGGGAATCATCTGAATCGTCCCGAGGGGGCCAAATGCGACAATGAGCGACAGTAATTTGATAATGGGCATATCAGAAGGTAGCAAACGATGAGTCGCATCACTGCCAAGACGAGGAAACCGCCCGTCAGCGCAGACCGGGCAAGTCGAGCCTAGTGTGGTGGTGATGCAGCAAGGCCAGTCAGCCACATCAGGTAGCGCGGCATGATTGGTTGGCGAGTCCCGAAATGCATGGTACAAGGGTCGACAGCCGTTCCTCTCCAGGATAATACAGCGCAGACGAATGCTCAGCTCGCCTGGCCACGGCAAGGTTCCGAAGGAGCGCCAAGAATAGAATCAAAGTGCATGTAAGAGGCAGATTTGTCGCGATGTAGGTCTGGGCGAGTGAGGTGAGATGGAGAGGAATGGCAACAAACGCCGACAGCAAACGGAGAGGCAGATTGCCAGCTGCGAGCTGCGGGCAGTCAACTGCCGAGCCATGAGTTAGCCGGGCGGTTGCCGGCATGTGTCTCAGTATGCCAGCACTGTGCGAGAGTAGCAAGACGGTTCAAGAGTTGTTGAAAGGCGGAATAGAAGTGTTATCTTTTTTTGTTTGGGAAAGAAAAATGGGATAAATTCCAAGACCGAACGACCGAGCGTAACGAAATCCAGAGCGTGCCTCATGGTGCAGTTGCGTCAGCAAGTACTCCGTAAGAGGGAAGCATATGGATGAGGCGTACAGTGTCGCACAGTGTGTGTTAAGCTAATAGTGGCAGGGTCTTGCCTCGTTGGGTGGAATGTATGTACCCAAGTATCTCTGGACTCGACACCGCCAGAGGGCCAACCAATACTTGGCTACTCAAAGACGATCCCAAGTCTTACAAGTGGTAGTAGAAAGCGCAGTATGATTCTTGACCGTCTCCCCTAAAAATATCGCCGCAGACTACATGCTGCAGTTCCCCGTCTACTTGTCCCTCGACGTAGGTCAGCGTCCATGGCGGCTCTCGCACGTTGGCTGCCCACCCTCAATGGCGCTCCTTCCCCAAACCGGCCGCGACCCAAAACTCTTTTTTCGACCAGATTGCCAGAGTACCTCTGTACCTCGCTCGCTCACTACTCTCTTCTAGGTACTTCTTGGTCTCCTTGTGACCGTCCACTCACTTCTGCCAACTCGCATCTCCTCTTTTGCATCGCCAATTCTCGATTCGCTTTCTTCATCGCCTTGCCATCGCCTCGCCATCGCCTTGCCAGCCCTCTTTCGCTACACCCGCCTCCCTCGCCATTTACCTAGATTGTAGCGCACGAGACATCCCTGCGTCCGTCGCCCAGCTTCATCACCACTATCGCTTTCGCTGCTTCTCCGCGCTGCCCAAAACACCACCACCGCGCCACCACCGCACAACCACCAAGATATCACCAACAAGTCAGTCTAGTGCGCGCTCTTCGTCGGCTTTCACCTCGGTGCGGGCGGAGCGAGCCGCTGTCACAGTCAAAGTTGCAAGAGTCATCGTCAATTTCAACCGTCAATGATTCCTACTCTTGCTCAACGCTGGCTGCCAGACTATTAATCATGCTGTGGCCCCTCCCTTCCAGATCAACCGTTTCTTCCCTGCAACCGCGCAGGATGCCCCCCAAAATCACAAATCTCTATGCCATTTGCGGTCTATGTACCCTCGGTGGTTTGTTGCAGGGTTTCGGCGTCTCATCCCTGTCGGCCATTCTAGCAACATGGCAGGCAAGTCGCTGTCAAACAATCCAATGTCGACTCTTCATGACTAACAACAGATACAGTACAAAGACTACTTTGATAACCCAGAATCAGTCACACAAGGTGGCATCATGGCTTCGTTGGCTGGTGGTTGCTTAGTTGGCGCCCTCTTTTCCTCTTATATCGGCGATCATCTAGGTCGTCGAGACTCCATGATGGTTGCCTGCGTCATCTTCATTGCAGGTTCCATTGTCATGTGCGCTGTCCAAGACAAGACCATGCTCATCATTGCTCGAGTTGTCAATGGCTCTGGTGTCGGTCTGCTCACCAGTCAAGGGTACGACCAACTCTTCGTCGCACCAAGATCAATACTGACTTTTTCAGGCCTATCTACATCGCGGAAATGAGCCCGGCCAATATGAGAGGCCGGCTCATTGCCATGCAACAGTGGATGATTACCTGGGGCGTATGTACATTGAATGCACCATCCTCTGGCGGTCGATCTAACACTTCATTTAGATTCTCATCATGTACTACGTCTCGTACGGAGCCTCTCGCATTGATTCAACTGCCGCTTTCCGATTACCGTGGGGTCTGCAAATTATTCCTGCCTTGACTCTGCTTTGCTGTCTGCCCATGATGCCAAGATCCCCACGCTGGCTCGCCACCAAGGGCCGTTGGGACGAGGCCCTGGAAGTTTTGGCCATGGTTCGCGCCAAAGGTAATCAAAGTGACGCAAACACTCTTGCGGAGTTGCAAGACATAAAAGATAGAGTCGAGTAAGAATCAAGACTACTGCTATACGCCACCACTCGCTGACTGACACTCGCTACCAGGCAAGAAAAAGGTTACAAATCTACCTCGTGGAGCGAGTTGTTCAACCGTCGCAACCTCATCCGCCTCCACGTCGCCGTCTTCACCCACATTTGGTCGCAGTATAGCGGTGTCAATGCCCTCATGTACTACATTGTCTACATTTTTCAGATGGCCGGGCTCTCGGGCACCACGAATCTCACCATTTCCAGCATTCAATATGTCATCAACGTTGTCATGACCGTACCGACGCTGCTGTTTTCCGACAAGTTTCCCCGTCGCAAAGTCATGATGACTGGCAGTTTTCTAATGGCTGTCTTGCATTTTACTATGGCTGCCGTCATGGCCACCAACGGCCATCCCGTTCCCGGCGGGCTCGAGGGCACGCCCACTGTCACCTGGACACTATACGCGGGACGCGCAAGCCAGGCCATCATCGCCTGCAGTTACATTTTTACCGCTACATATGCATTGACCTGGGGTCCGATGGGTTGGATCTACCCCTCCGAAATCATTCCGCTCTATATTCGATCCAAGGCCGTCTCGCTTGCGACTCTGTTCAACTGGGGCTGCAACTTTAGTTTGACTTTCTTCACCCCAACAGCGTTTCGCAACATTCAGTGGCGTTTTTATATTATTTTCGGATCATTTTGCGTCGGCGCCTTTGTTCACGTCTTTTTCTTTTTCCAAGAGACACAAGGCCGCTCTTTGGAGGAAATGGATGACATTTTCGACAACAACACCTTTGCCTTTGGTAAGATAAAAAATGACGGTCACGAATTTCGAAAGCGCGTACGAAAAGCGGGAGAAAGGCTTGAATACTCTCCACCTACGTCAGAAGTGGCTGAGCTGGGGCTTTCTGACAGGAACTAGACAATTATGATACCACAGGGCGCGCGCCCGCTGCAGATTTATGAGTTTATCTCGGTTCGAATATCCATTACATTGGCGTTTTTGCATTAGATTTACATGTCAAGGGGGCTTGAACTGGAACTGGATGCAATATTAGGGTTACGGGTTATCCAGCACCCGCATAATTAATTGACTCTACTTGGCCAAATCGTTTCTCTATGACTCTTCACATGAAAGGCTTATTCAGTCAGTCGTACAGAGTTCAGTGTGATCTCTCGAGGGTGTGGCCTATTCTCTGTGTCTCTCACCATGTCCAAGAATAATACTACTCTTCCACGAGTTCGATCCCTATCCCTCATGAGAAGACGACCCCCATCGCAGTATGACCACTCCACCACGAAAACCACCATTTTCTTGTCATCAACTCCCCCCCCCACCCAAAACCACCACCCAGTCATGCCCCGTCCCGTGTACCAAATCCTCCACATCTCCCACGCCGCGCCGGCCCCGACCCCGCCCGGCCACCGCCTCGTCAGGTACTGGTACTGCGACGCGTGCGGCGCGCGACACCGCATTGACGCGCTGCAGCGCTTCCCCGCGTGCAGCAAGCGCTTCCGGCGAGACCGCTGCAAGACGATTTGGTTCTACTGCGACGCGGCGAGCGGTAGGCGGTCGTACAGGTTCACGTAGAACCAGCGGTTCGTGCAGATTGGGCAGGCGCTGACGGCGGCGGCGGCGGCGGCGGCGGAGGAGGAGGAGGAGGAGGAGCTGACGGGTTTAAAGGACCATGATGACGGTGACGGCGGCAGGGGCACCAACAGGGGTACCAATAGCGGTGGCCAGGGAGGAGGAGGCTCTGCGGGCTCTGCGGCAACGTGGCCGCGGTAAGTTGGTCGTTTCTTCCTGCTGGTCTTGGTGGTTTGAATTTGGTAGGTCCGAGATGGTTGATTCGCTACGGAAAGCCCGAGTTGGGACTGCGCAGGGCACGCACTCTTCAGACCAGGTAGGTCGGTCGTCTTCTTACTCTTTTAATGAAAAAAGAAAGAAAGAAACAGCCGATGGTTACATAGACTTGGTCTTCCATCGTCGACAAGACTCGATTTATACACTACAGATTTCCGGACATCAGACCTGTATTCGAAGCGCTCCAGATTATATGTCAACCAACAGAGGTATACTGTGAATAAGTAATAAATTTCTGCTTCTTTTGAAACCATCTCGTGGCCAAGCAACACGTACAAAAACAGCCAACAAAGGCTCTGATAAGCCAGTAAGCTCTGTCTGCTTCCCCTCCTCGTAAAAGTCCCAAAATATCCTATCAGTCGACAAGGTCTGTCTGCTTCCTTAACTAGATCGTACAAGTCAAAAAAAAAAAAAAAAAAAAAGGCGGACCCCAAAATGTTGCATTTTCTTTTTTTTTATTTTTTTTTTTCTTTTTTTTT
>JAEIJG010000294.1:0-34674 GCA_037289395.1 Beauveria scarabaeidicola | reverse complement strand
AAAAAAACCCCCCAAAAAAAGGCGCAGACAGGGGTATATTGGGTGGACTTGATGAAACGGGAGAACAAACGAGAGAGTAAAAAAATATATCATAATAAAGAAAATGGACTAAAAACCATGTGCTTTGGTGGCTTGCATGGGTTCGTGGCGCCAGGTTCAATTCCATGCCCACCGCCCCCCTTCTCTCACCTTTGCGCTGCCTTTTGCCAGTAATAATAAATACCTAGGCATTGGGGCTTATTGGACGACAAAGAGTCAAAGACGGGTACAATAGCGTGGCATGCCCACACACACACACACTTGGGAAGCAACAAGCTGCTTTTTCCCGGCCAAGTGGCTGCTGATGCTGGAGCTGTTCTGTAACATGATCATTCTGCGCATTCTTTCGGATTCTACTCACCTCGGCATCCTTTGCGGTGCTAGTGGTAGTAAATGAGTCAATTGAGTGTTGTATTGGTCGTCAGACACATCATGACGCCTACGTGAACCAAAATTGTCATCCTTTGTAATATGTGTGAACTGTCATTTGGCATCCACCAAATATATAATCCGTCGCTCTGCAGCTTTTTTTTTTACCATTCTTCTGTGCAAGTATAGACGTGGAAAAGAAAGAGAGAGAGAAAAAAACAGACGGAAAAACACGCAATACCTCCCATTGCTTCATATTATGCAGTCCCAAGAACCACGGTCATGTATCGGTTTGTGAGAGGAAAAGAGCAGAAAGGGTAGATTGGGGATAGCCGTGTCGAGGAGAAAAGGACCGATCAAGAACAAGGAAAAGACGGGAAAGGCCATCTGATGGCTCCCACACAAATGGCTACTGAATAGCAGAAGCAGAACATTTCCAACCTTGGCGAATAGACGTAATACGTAAATGTCGTTAATAAAAACCCAGCGCCCCGATATAAAAATAAAAATCATATGTCTGTCTCTTTCTTTTCTTTTTTAGTGTTCGTACGCCGTTCGCCGATTCGAGAGGCTGCAGTGACAATTGTCATTGCTAGGCCTCATATGTTGCAGAGGGAGTTTTGAAGCGCTCGTTTTTTGGCGCAGCGTCGTAGCTATTGCTGTCTACCAGACCAACAACTGGGGTAGTAATGATGAAAACAATCGAGGCGATGTGATGACGTGCCGGCCAGAATTGCAGTGAGCGGGAGGAGAGCGCCTGTGACGGTGGCGGTAGTGATGGTGTGCACATATCGAGTTGGTGGTGGAAAGCAACGAGTCCGTCATAGGATGGAATCACTCATAAAATGGTACATCGGCCCTTGCTCTTCTCGCCATCTTTGCGGCGCGACTTGTGGGAATCACGGTCGCGGCCGCCCATGTCGCCGTTTCCTGTGCGACTGCGGCCGCTGGCGGCGCCCTGGGGACGAGAGGCCGCCTGGCGCTGGCGACGGAGGACGCGGACAACATCGTAGAATGCCTTTTCGACATTGATGCAGTTTTTGGCCGATGCTTCGACAAACTCACATCCAAGCTCGCGGGCGAGGGCGTGGCCCTCTTGCGTGGACACCTCGCGCTCGGTGACGCGATCGCTCTTGTTGCCGACGAGCATGATGGGGACGGGCAGTTGCGGGGTGGCGGCGGATATGGGGGAGCCGGGATAGGAGGGAGAGGAGGCGCAGGACTCCTTGACTCGCTGAATCTGATGATGGAAGCGCTTGATGCGAGTAAAGGAGGAGCGGGAGGCGATGCTGTAGACGAGGACGAAGCCCTCGCCATCGCGAATCCATTGGTCGCGGAGGGCGGTATATTCTTCCTGGCCAGCGGTGTCGAGGACTTCGAGCATGCAGGGTTGGCTGTCGATGACGACCTGCTTTCGATATTGATCCTCAATTGTAGGATCGTACTAGAGGCCAAGGGAGAGTAAGCCGTTAGCGGATTTGGCGTCGTCATTGGGGTGCAGGCAGAAGATATGGGCGAGGGATCGGTGCTGAGAGGGAGGACGAGGAGGATGAGGCAGGCAAGGGTTGGATTGGCGCAAAACTCACAGTCTCGACAAAATGTTGCAGACACAGCTGAATGGTGAGGGCCGTCTTGCCTACACCACCGTCACCGAGAACGACAAGCTTGTACAAGACCATTCGGCCCGCCATTATGGGCGACTGGGTGCGGTTGAGGAGCTCGTGGTGGTTGTCGAGGTCGAACAAGGTGGACAGAGGTGGAAGCGTGCTTGGGGCGGGGAGGGGTTCAAGCAGCGACTATCTTGGCGGGTGGTAATTGAGGGGGGAGGGGACAGAGCGCAGTCGGCGGGAGGAGAAGGAGGGGAAGGAGAGATTGAGATGGTGAGGATACGAGCAGCAGAAAAGAGAGAGAGCGAGAGAGAGAGATGAGGCGGCTATAAAGCAAAAGAAGCGCGAAGAAAAGATCAAAGAAGAGATTGGGTGGGAGGAATAGGGACGCGGGAACGGGTCAAGCAAGGTAGGTCGATGGTGAAGAGCGATTGTGGGTGTGCGTATGTGTTGCGGCGGTGCGGGAAGAGGCAAGGAAGGTGTGGCCAGCCAGTCAGGATCCAGAGAGGAGCTAAATAGAGAGGAGAGGGAGGCTAAATAATAAGTAGCTAGTGCCTTGGTAGGTACCTGTCAGGCCTGTGTACGGGAGGAAATAAATTTGTTACTGGTACTCCGTACTCGGTATCCGTACGGAGGACAGAATGAATAATAAAAGAAGAGGCAGGCAAGCAGGCCTCCTGGTAGGGAGTAAATGGAGGCTAATAAGGCAAGGTACATACCTAACTACCTACCTACCTACCTAGATAAGGTACCTACCTAGGAATGGAGTACCTAGAAGAAAAGAGGCGCGAAGGCGGACAGGAGAGGAGACGAGGAAAATACTATTTAGTAAGGAGAGGGACAGAGCCTGAGCAAACAAACAAGTACCTGTCTCGGCAGACATAGCTGCAAAGGTACTTACTTACCCCAAGACACCTAAAGAAGGGTAAATATTTTACTTGTTTGTACTCGGGAGTGCTGGACCTGCCGGACCTGCTGGACCTGCCGGGGTGCACCAGTGCACTAAATAAAAGCTATCAGTAATAATAACAAAGCTAACCAGACCAAAAGAACAATGTATCTTTTTCTCCTGCATGTCTACTTTTGGGTACATGATACGGAGTACATGATCCAAGCTCCATCATCTCCCATAAACGTTACTTGGGTATTTATTCATACTAAGGTACTCCGTACCGCTCGCTATAAAGCCCGACAACAATGACAGCCGTTCAAATCATGCGGCCGCTCAAGGTGGACCGTGGCGGCGCTAGGCAAGTACCTCTTGTACGGATGCAAGGAATACATTAACCGCAGAGCCAACACAATTCCAATCATCCAAGCTTCCGACTTGTTGCCGACGTCTAGCACCAAATGCTCGTCTGCATCGCATCTTGCCTACCCAAATAGGCACGCACCTTGACAACGAATGCGTGGCTGCGCAGCTTGCGTCTACTTGCCCCAGCGATCAACAAGGCCCCAGGAGGGGGGGAGACTCGCCAGCAAAGGGGGGCCTTTTGCTCGCCTCTCTCCAGTAAAAACGCTCACTGCAAGCTCCAGCAGCGGGGGCCCAGTCCACCGGTAGCGCTACCTGGCGTCCCGGTACAGGGCTCTAGCTGAGAGCTATCAGTATTATGGAACCCGCCGTCGACCTTGATATTGTCGAGTGTCGAAATTGTTGCCATCATTGGCCCTTGCCATGCCAATTGGTTTCGCAATTCATCTTGTCCTTTATTCCTCGGCGCCGCCAGATTTCATCCCACCCCCGCCCTCGTGGTTCTGGACCCAGGTCTGGAGCTCCCTGTTGGTACAAACAGCGCGGTTGGCCGTCGCGCCTGCCCACTGCTCGGGGGGGGGGTCCCCTTGGCAGAAGCCACGCGGACAGGGGTGCTCGTAGCTTGTTTCTCCCATCCAAGCAAAATAAAGCCAAAAAAGAAAAGCCAAAAAAAAGAGAGAGCAACCAAAGGGAAACAGAATAATAAAGGGTCTCGACAATTGGATTACCGCTTTTAATATCTGCACGCCAAAATAATATATGCACTCGCACGCAGACAACGGCCCCGGCCGGCCTGTCACAATAACTAACTCCCAACACCTGCTGCATAAGCGGGCGCTCACGGGCACCACACCATGACTTGACGTCTTTCGACGATAATAATTCGACTCGCATCCGGCCCTCGCATCCGGCTCTGGCAAGCCTCTCTCTCTCTTTTGCTCCTCTAGTTACGGACTCCGTACCAGTACTCATGTCTGCCCACAGTCACTGGGTGGAGTAGACCCCCGAGGCGGGTCCAGGCGCAAGAGCGAGGGAACGCCTAGCCTTACTTCGTAGCCTAGCCCGCCCGCTCTCCCAGTCTGATTCGTGATTCAACACCAATCGGCTCAACCAGGAACAACGTACCTCCTTTTGGCCTCACATACAGGCTACAGCCTCCCATACTCGAGTTTCGCGTCCTTTGACTAGAAAACCAAGGCCTGCGTCTCCTGCTTGCGCCCCTGCACGCGTGACCCCTTTCCACTTGGTTTGGGGGATGCCAGGCCTTGCCATGCCTTGCCATGCCACCGATGGAGCGGCCAGGCCAGCCTTTTACCGAATGCCAAAAAGGCACTTGCCATTTTTTTTTTCCATCGCTGCCGGACGACCTGAGCTGGGTTTCTGTGGGTAAAATGGGAAAAAGCCTGTGCTAACGAATCTCGATATCCGCTCAACTATTTAGCGCCCAAACCCGCACCGGTGGGAGGGTCACCATAATCATACGCTTGTCAAGGAAGAAAGAGTCCGGAGCCAGAGCAATGGCAGAAAAAGAGAAACGTTGATCGGGGAGAAGAAGAAATTACCCGAGTCATACATGTCCTGGGAAACAATTATAATAAGAGACTGTTATAAAGGAATGGAGCTACTGTGTACGAAGTAAATATCACGCACAAGGGACAGAAAAAAAGATGGAAAAAAGAAAAGGCAAACCATTGAGCCAACATGGACTAATTTTTTCATCGACACTGCTAGTCCGACTCTTGCTCCGCTCTAGAGGCAGACATACAGAGCAGTTGACTACAGCAGATATTGCAAAGCTTCGCACAACAAACATGGCGACCTCCCTCGGTGAATATCTTGTTAACTACGGATATGGCACAAGGAAAAGAAGGGAGTAATTTATTAAATAGCCCGCCTGTCCAAAGTGGGGGACAGCCCACCCCAAAAACACCACATTCGTGCTCTCTACGGAGTACTCGGTAGATACTCGACGACAAGACGTTGCTAATAAACTCAATACGGAAGTTGGTATACCCTGTCATGCAAGCCATGGCAATCGTTAGAATTGCTACTGGTACGGATAAGCTGCCTCAGAACCCCCCATACAGTACTGCGATTTTGGTGTACCAATTTCTCTTTTGAGAACATCGAGGCCGAATATGCCAAGCTCAGCCTTCCGAACAGCCTTGCCTGCCATCTCAGACACAGCACCAGTATCAAAGCGGTGGAGGGACGAGGCTCGTTGTCGCAAGCAAGTCTTGATTGTATAACCAACCCCCAATTGTCGTCTTTGCCGTGAAAACTCGGCAACAGGGCAAGCCATTGATACGATTCTCTTTGTGGCAGCCATCTCTCTTTGTCAACTGACTGATGCTGATTAGAGTTTGTCGAACCCTTTGCTCTTGCACGCAGACGAGTTTTCGTAATCAGTCGTGGCGGCATGACACCCTAGACCAATCTACTGGGTGTTGCATGTCTCATGTTCCGCCCTCTACCTCCGTACCCTTTGTTCTTCTTGTTCGTGTTCAACCGCTGCGTTCCGAGGCTCTCAACCGCCGCAGCCCACACACGGCGCACACGGTCGGTGCCGATTCGGGGCGATGCACACCAGCGGCCAGCGGCGCCGTGCATCTGCCCACCACACATGCTCGTTGGGCAGCAATCGTGATGAGGGAATGGTACAAGGGTTTATAGTTGCATAAACTCCTCCTCACTATACTCGTTTTTGTCGAGAATGCAGACTGTCTCACGCCAAAGTAGGATGTTTTTCTGCAATGGCGAGTCAACAACAGTTGGCACGCTCATTGAGATGCTGCTTCTTAATGACTCGCTCACTGCCTTGTCAATGCTTTCTTTGTCGACTGACCTGAATACGGGCTGCACCCCATGAAATCTCAACGCACACATGCTTTGCCTGTGAGGTTCTTTGTTTAATTTTTCTTGCCGTCGTGCAGTTTCCTTGTGTCACCTCGCGAGGCGTTCGCAGCAGCTCGCTGCTCCTGCAAGCCAGACCCTCCCCTCCTCTACAGGCTCTACTGCAGCTCTCGACGACAATCCCTGCAGAACCAAGTTAGTTGGTCGACTAACTAGGAAGGGAAGCAAAAACCCACTGCGACGATTTGACTCGCATGTCCAGTTGGTACCACCAAACTAGGCCCCTAGACTACGACGGTGGCCGCATGAAGAAGTTGTCACGGACTGCTCATCAGAGCCACTCCGAACCCAACCCCCCGGGGTACTCCGTACACTTGCCCAAAACCCCTGCTGGCAGTATCCGACCGTTGGCGAGGCATGGTCTCTTGAATTGCCGGCTTACCGTAATAGTCACTGATACAGTACAACTCGCATGCCTTGGCGACAGCGGTGGCGCGCCGAGATGCTACCACCGAGACCATCCCAGAAGCGGGCCGGATAAGAGATGGAGATTTGTCAATGCTCTGTGAGCGGACAATCGACTCGAGTATTTGACTGACCCCAATATCGATTATTATCCCTTCTGCGGTACCAGTGACCACTGACTGTACCAGCTCACATTTCGCTCTTCTTGAAACACTCTCTCCACTGTGGCAGGCCATGGCTTTGCCTGTCTGGACCAACGACAAGCCACACGCACACAATGGAAGGCGAAAGCCTTGTGGCCCCCGGATATTTAGGATTTTTGACCGACTTGATTCGCCCCAGAATCTGTCGAGAACGGGAACTCGTGCCCATCGGGACAACAGACGAAACACACACGGGCGGATCTACAAAGTCTTGACCCCGCCGCGACGGCTCGTTCTCGACCAACATTCTTCTCCGAGAGGAACCGCAGACGCACAGACACATGGACTTGATGACAATGTTGCACACAACTCCATAACACTATGCCAGATAGTCTGTTCTCCTCTCCAATAAGATGACGACGTGCCCGGAAGAGTAGAATCTCTGATGGCTGCGCGAATTCATCCACGCCTGCTGCACCCTTGGCCGCCCCAGGTGTTTCCCACGACTAACTAGCCAACTGACTTTTGAAGCAGAAACGCCAGAGACAAACGCCGTAGAAGGAACCCCCCCCCCGGAGGAGTAACCGCCATAGCGGACAATATCCGGCCGCAGAGTGGACCAAGGATGGCTCCCCCACGGAGAAGGCATATCGCAGGCAACGCCTCCGACTAACCTGCAGACATGGTGCTTGCGGAAGCCCGGGAGCGGAGCCGAGCAACTTAGACCAACCTCTCCTGCGGTGCGGCCGCCTCGTAATCCAAACAAGCAAAAGCCTCACCCGTTGATATTCGCATGCACGCACATATGCACAGACACACACACATGTACATACATAAACGCTGCGCTTGCAGCGACGTGGGTGCTAATTGGGTCAGCCCCCTCCTTTGTCTGCAGAGCGAGTGGAAAAATCCAAAAATAACTAAATAATCAAGTCAATTAAAAAAAAAAAGGCAACGTTTATCGCGCGGACCAATGAGGTGCTGTCCCACACAAGCATAATGGAACTGCCGTTGCGGCATGGGGTCGTTTTCTTACGTGGTATTGCACTCTATATCTCTTTTTGTAAGCTGGTAGTATAGCAAGCCTGAAAACGTGCAAAAACGACGAGTCAAGTTGGATGCAGCTCATGATGCATCATTATCAAGGTCGGGGGGCGACGTAGAAGATGGTGGGTTGCGGAATTACCGGAACTTGTCTAAAAGGGCACGGCACTTGGAGAGGTAGGTGTTGCGATATGTTACAAGATGAAAAAGGATTTTTCGTTATCAAGAATATCAGTAATGCATGCGAGAAGTGTGGATAAGAGACCAGTAGCAATTATAGAATCAACGGTATGCGAGATGCAATGAATGAAATGAGAGTTTGAGAGAGTCATGTGGAAACGCTGTACTCGAAGCGAAAGACAAGGAGTAGCGCATCAAATAAGAGAGGTCAGAAAACTGGCTGGGTTTTGGACAAAACACCCAAGTATCGCACAGAATACTCGATCAGGCAGCAGAGGATGGCGATGGCGATGGCGATGGCGAGTTCAGTCCAGACAAGCTAGATAGTGCTGTTGTGTACCTCTGAGTCTTGAAAGTGTTGGGGATGGTATAAACTTGAGCAGATTCTTGTTGTGAG
Organism: Beauveria scarabaeidicola; assembly: GCA_037289395.1. Lineage (NCBI taxonomy): Eukaryota > Fungi > Ascomycota > Sordariomycetes > Hypocreales > Cordycipitaceae > Beauveria > Beauveria scarabaeidicola. The sequence goes on along the minus strand of JAEIJG010000294.1, from coordinate 26,325 downwards.
AGATGTCTGGATTGCACACAAGATGCATCATGTACGTGGATGATGATGGACACCGGTGGGAAGAGCGAGGGCAATGGGCAATACTGCAGTCGTACAAAGTCAGAAATGAAAGCCGAACAGCAGACTCCAGCCCTCTCAAAATGAAAGTTTCGAAAGGTCTCGATATCTCAAACTCGGCAACTTGACTAAACTTGTTCCTTTTCGACACCAAAGCGCTGCCGATTAAACTCTGCCACGACACGGCTGACCGAGTCCGCCACCTCGACCGCACCCGGCGTATCGCTATGAATGCAAAGGCTCAGCGGTGCAGCGCCCAGCTTCAGATCCACGCGCCGGCTCTTGCCATCCTTGCCCGCGGCGATGCGGCCCGTCTGCAGCGCCTCTCTGACGCGCGTCCGCAGAGCGTCCAGGTCGTCGACGGCGTCGTGCGTCCGGGAGATGATGCAGTGGCCGTGCTCGTCGTACTCGAGATCGGCAATGATTTCCTGCACAAAGGGTATGCCCATGGCGGCGCACGTCGTCTCCATGAGCGTGCCGGCGGCGCCAATCATGGGCACCGGCGTGGTGCCATCGGGCAGGGTAAAGTGCTTGGCTGCGCGGCAGACGGCCTCGCACACCGTTTTGTCTTTGCACATGACTCCGTATAGAGCTCCGTGGGGCTATATTAGAAATGATTTTAGTTAGAAAAAAATGACTGAGAATTTCCTCGCAAGGCATAAAAGGAAGAGGGGGGGGGGGGGGTTGAACGTGCGCTGACGTGGGAGAGGGGAATGCCCTCAATGTCGAGAAATGCTTTGAGAGCGCCAATCTGGTAAATGACCATTTTCTCGCACTCGACTCCGTCCATTTGAATTTCGCGCCGGCCGAAGCCTTGTAGATCGAGATATGACGGGTGCGCGCCGATGCGTATGCCGTGACGGCGCGCCGCCTTGACCGTCTTGTACATGACCATGGGGTCGCCGGCGTGGAACCCGCACGCAATGGAGCAGGATGTAATGTGTGGCATGATGGCCTCGTCGTCACCCATGGTCCAGTTGCCAAATGCCTCGCCCATATCACAGTGAATCTCGATGGGCTTGGATGCCCACGGCAACTCGGTGTCTGCCATGCTTGGAAGTGATGAGTGTGAAAGCGAGACGATGAAGCTGATGTGGGTGCTGCTTTGGTTGTCAAGAGACGAATATTGAGCTGGTGGGAGATGAATCTTGAGCTGGTGGGTAATGTATTAATAGAGCGCTTCAAATGATAACTTGATGTATATAGTATAGTCACACCACCAATACTGCATTGCTCGTGGAGTACAACCAGCGTCAGATACATACATAAGGACCTCTCGTAGACTTTACCTGTCTTGTGGCTTGCTCGTGGACTTTCCCGACTCAGCCCATTGCGCAATGGGCCGCTTCGTGAACGGCGCCCAAAACTCGTGCATCGCCCCACCCCCGCATTTATCTTTTTGAAATGCGAATCGACCAGTGATTGACAGGGGTCCCAGCTCAAAGTTTGCTACACCTCGTTCCTCTCGCTCATGTCTTGGGAACATGCCGTCGCCCCAGCCAGCATCCTTATGCAGCCGGTGGTTTGGCATGTCTCGGATGTGCAAATCAAAGGTGTGAGGAGAGGTGTTAAAAAGACACCCAATCGCCGACAATGAGCAAAAGTCACCATTGAGTTTCTGGGTCGGCACCGGCAACGTTGAAATACATCCTTTCTCCTTCCTTTATTCTACGCCATCCATCGCCAGCAATCATCATGCAGCTCTCACGCCACCTCACCTTTACGCAGAACCTCATATCGGGTTCTGTGCTCTTCTTCACAGTCGGCGTCTATCTTGCCGTCCTCGGTCTCGGAGCAGGTGGCGGCAAGCCCTCGTCCCAGCGTGTCAGCGACATCTCCAACAGCTCCCTCTATGGCATCTACGCCGTGTTTGGCTTCTTCACCGGCGCCATCATGAACAGGCTGGGACCGCGCATCACAATGACTATTGGCGTCGCTGGATATCCGCTGTACGTTGCCGGCCTTTTTTACTACGATCGTACAGGGCATGAGTGGTTCCCGATTCTGGGAGGCATCCTCCTGGGGCTCAGCGCTCCGATGTTGTGGTGCACGTCTGGCTTCATTCAGTGGGCATACGCGACAGAGCTCGAAAAAGGAAAATATATCGCCATTCAGTATTTCATCAACCAGATTGGCAGTGTTGTGGGATCCATCGTGGCATTTGGCATTATTTGCAATAATGCCGCGTCGACACAAGACGGCAGTCCGACGAGCGTCTACATCGTCATGATCATTCTCATTTGTTTTGCGTTTCCGTTGACTATATTTGGGCTTGTCAGCCCCAAAACCGTTCGCCGTCAAGACGGGACGCCCATTGCCATTTTCCACAATCTGTCACTTGCTCAAGAGCTCCGAGGAGTCGCCACGGTACTGCGAGACTATCGTGTCATGGCTATGCTTCCAGTCATCTTCAGCTGTGAGCTGGTTCTCGGGATACTGCCCTCTGTGAGCGGTCGCTACTTCAATTTGCGGACTCGAGCCATGAACAACATCATCTTCTACCTCGTTCAGCTCCCTGCCTCCGTGGCCTGCGCTTATCTTACAGACCGGTTACCCTTTCGTCGAAGTGTTCGTGGGTACATATCTGTTGGTATTCTCGGCATCTTCGTATTTAGTGGCTGGACTGCGTTGTTGGTTTGGGTCTCTGTATCTGCTGCCTGGGCGTCGCCGCCAGATGGAGGTGTTGATTGGACCGACTACGACTTTCGCGGGCCGTTTGTTCTCTATCTTTTCTTTGGTATTATATACGGCTCTCATCAACAAATCGGAATGTGGGTCATGGGGACTTTTACGAATGAACCGACTGTTTTAGCCATCTATGGTGGACTTTGGAAAGGTGTTGCTGCGGGCGGCGTCGCCGTTCAATTCGGAATGGCGGCTGCACAAGTATCCTACCAGTACGTCCTACCTTGAAAGCCTAGCAGCTGGGAAACTGGATAATTGCTAACAATCTTACACAAACAGAGCCCAGATAGCATTTGCTCTTGCTTTGCAGGTCATCTCCATTCCCATCATGCTTGTCTTGATGATGCGGGCTCGCGAGTCAAACTACAGCGAAGAAGGTATGCTGCCGTTAATCCGCCGGGGGGCTGTGGAATTCTGTTTGAAGAGACACACTAACGTAATGCAAATAGTTGATGTTATAGTCCCTCAGTATGCAGAGAAGATTCTCGCCAAACCCGAGGTCGAAGAAGTCGAGTCAAGCTGTGGTTCAGGAACGCGTAAAGTTATTGTGCCCTGAAGGCTTCCAAAGACATTACAAAAGACAGTCGAATTCCAGCGTTGGCAGTGGCAGTCTATTCACGACTTCGGAGAGAAAATAAAGGATGGGGGTGGTGCAGCTCTGCGAGGGGTAAGAGCATATTACAAATGGAGACGCACGGCAACCACTCAAATAATCAATCAGACCTCCTGAAGCATCTCTGACTGGGATAAATCGGTGAACATGGCGCGTTTTAGACGGTTTTATCGGATAATGCTCAATACATTTCTGCACTCGCCTAAGCCCTTGCCGCGGATGCCACACGCGACATCACTCAACAGGCTGCGTCACTTTCCAACTCATCAAGTTTCTGCAACGCAAAGGCCAGGCTATCATTCGAATTTTTTAACGCGGCCTCGTGCTTTCTGACCTGGCTGCCAATGGCATGCCGAACTAGGGACTCTGTAGAGCTTCTCAGGACGATACCTTCCTGCTTTAGTAGATGTATGACCACACTTGCCAAGTCGTCGTCGCTACTATCGACGTGAGCAAAGCGACGCGCGGTAGGCGAATCCTTCACACTAGAAAGGCGTCCTGCTCTACCGCTGCCACCAAACAGGCTCACCCTCGAACTTGAACCAGTGTTTGGCGTTGGCATTGCTTCGATAGTGCGCCGCGAGACTGGCGTTTTAGGGGCAGACGGAGCTTCTTTGGAGGATTTCTCCAACCTCGCCTTAGCCTCGTCTGCCCCTGCCAGGAAGAATTTACAGTCATTGTCGTTTCCCCAGTTTATGCAGCGTGCAACTATATAACCTTGGTTACTTATCGGACGCCGACGTTATAATGGGGAGGAACAAACATGGCTCGCCCTTGCTCTTTTCCTTGGTCGATGTGTGCCATTTGGCCTCCTCATTGCAGCCGCAGTACCATTGGCCACAGCGGAAATCTCCATTAGCGTATTTAGAAAACAGTACCATTGTTGATAGGGCTTTGACGTTATGCTTTGCTGTCTAAGTAAGGATTTGACAAAGAAGCGACCGTGTCAGAATAGAATAGGATAAGTCAAGGGAAAAAGAGGCAGAATGGCCAGGAAGAGGGGACTACAGCGGAGCCTCGGTGCTCAGGCATGCTGCATGGATTCTTGTGACGAGACTTGCATGAATCAGCTGAAGAAACCATGGCTTGTTGTCAGCGGCGTGTTAGTGTCTAATTGGACGGTGGACTTGGCGAAACGTCATATTGCAGCAGGTCTTTCCCAGCCAATGCCTCGGGAAACCTATGTAGTGGGCGATGGTAAACTGTCGCGGGCGGGATCTGTATGGAAAGGAGGGCCTAACGGAATCGATTAGCGCATGGCGAACATTGTGGCTTTATTTCCAGATTTTGTCAGCAAAACGGATCAGTCTTTAGGAGCGAATGTGAAGGTTTTCATATTACTTGGAGGGATTTGATCGCTATATTAGCACCCTGCCCAGCACAGCCAATTATGTCTAGGTTTTTTTTTGTGAAGATTGAATTCAAAGAATCCAAGACGCAAGAAAATAGCGGAAAAGCGGCAGGTTTTGTGATTTTAATTTATACATATACCTGTCCAGCGCTTTAGTAAAGCCAGCCGGTGCGTCATTCCAGTAACCCTGACAGATCCCGTGTATGACGCCTAAAGTAAGGATTGCTAGAGGGAGCGAAACTCACTTCTTCTTAGGCTAATTTAATGACATTCAATGCGTTTGCTATTTAATCCATATGCACTTCAGGTATTGGATTGAAATTTAATAAAGGCCTTGAATAGTACCGTTCCACCTCACCGATCAACCGTCATCAAGAATTCATCGAAGCAACCTTAATAGGATCTTCCCCTTCCAGAGTTTACTAATTGCCTGCCTAAAGGATCCAGTCTCCAACTTCACCATTTCTCTAGGAGGACCTTTTCACATTTACCAGCTTGTCAATTACAGCCATCGCTCCCATTAGCATCTCATCTTGATGTGTCAACGCCACCGCCTGGATAGCCACTGGCATGCCAAGATATACGCTGTTGTCATCTATTTAAACGTCAGCGACCAATTTCTTTTTATAATAAAAGTCAATGAAATGATGGAGCTCAATATATCATGGCTCAGCCTCAGGGTGGACTCACACAGCGCAGCATTCTCCCTGTCCAAGTCATTGACTGGCTGGTAGCCCTCCGGATAGGCATCATCACCCAGGACCCTTCCTGCGGGAAGCACACCGCTGGGGTAGTCCAAAAGATTCCACTGTGCGCAGTATCCCCACCAAGGCTTAACATCATGGGGAGTGCCTTGTAGCGGCGCCGCAGGGCAGAGTAGCACGTCCATCGCCCTGCCCGACCTGCTTGCTTGAGCCGTAGCCGCCCACTTCTGCAGGTATTCCGTTCGGTATACATCACGATCCACGTTGAGCTTCGATATACGCCGTTAGTCTCTTGTGAAAGTTATGAAAGACCTCACACGAAAAGAGATGCTTACCTTCCAAACTTGATTGACTGAAAGCTGCTTCACGATTGGATCAGAAAGGAGTTTCTCAGCAGATGGCAGCATGGGTTCGTTTCCAGCCGCAAGGGTCTGCTGGATGTCCAAGCCACCATCGGTAAAGTATAGTGGCAGTAGGATCTCATCCCACGCCCTCTTGTGGTCATAGGGCGCAAAGTCAATTACTGATGGCGATAGTCAGCGCATGCTGGTGAATGGCGCCATGATCTCAAGGAAAGTGCATCAGATACCTTCGTGTCCCGCCTGCCTCAAACGTTCAGCAGTTTCCTTCAACACTCTCGTGATGTATGGGTGTGGCATGACCACTTCATCCCAAAGCATCAGACCGACTGTCAGCTTCTGCGTCTCGAGGTGTTTCGTCTGTGACTTCCATGGGAGGGCAAGCAGCGGCTCCTTCAGCCATGGCTGTGCATCCAGTGTAACCTGGAGGAATAGTTCCAGGTCCTGCACGCTCTGGGAAATTGGACCCGCGACCGCCGTGATTGACTCTGCACCGGACATTGTACACTCCCAGCCCGAGGTGGGAACACGTTTACCCGACGGCTTGAAGCCGTAAAGGCCATTGAATGCGGCCGGAACCCTAATAGATCCCCCAATATCCGATGCGATACCGAGAGGCGAGCCTCGCTGGGCAATGAGCGAAGCCTCGCCACCACTGGAACCTCCAGCGCCAAGAGTAGTGTTCCAAGGGTTGAGGGTTCGTCCATATGTTGCTTACCGTCTCTAACACCATCATACACTGCGGATTATTTGTTTTGGCGTATAAGACGGCGCCAGAATTGCGCATAATCTCCACAATATGAGCGTCCTTACTCTTGACTGCACGGTCGGCATATGAGATGTATCCGGCAGTGGTAGGCAGGCCTCTGACATTGTAATGGTCCTTGACCGACACTGGCACTCCATGCAGTCGACCAACGAGTTTTCCAGTAGTCTCATAGATATGATCAAGGTATCGAGCTTGTTCAATGGCGTCGGCGAAGAAAATCTCAGTCAGGCAATTAGTCAACTGCTGTGCAACTGCGGCACGATGACAAAAAGCCTCGGCCACCTGCACGGACGAGAAGTGTCTCTCTTTGATCTTGACTGCCAACTCTGTTGCGCTCAATGCCGTAATTTGAACCACTTGAGACGGTAGTAGATCTGGCAGCAAGTCGATAACTCGTGTCGAGATTTTAGTCTCTTGAAGCTGCATTGGAGTCAAGACCCATCTGGAAGGTATCGCAGCGGCGCGTGACTTCTGATGACGCTGTTGAATGTGAGTATAAGCCTACTACAGATAAGGCATGACTTGCCTCGGCAATTGACTCCCATGATGTAGCCATTTTACGAAATCAATAATGGAATTAAAACACGTAATATGGAAAGTTGGGGCGTGGTTTATATGATGCTGAGGGTAATTGATTGATCATGTGGCATATGAATTGAAGCACAGGACACAATCTCACATGCAACTGGGTACTCTGATTGACAATGGCCTAGCTGTACTTTGCTAAATTGAATTGTTTGCTATTATCAATAGCCTCGCCACCCCGCAGCTCGGCACGTAAATCCACTCTGGCTTGATCGCCGGGTTCCTCATGGGCGGCTTTTCGTGGGCGTTTCGTGGACGCGCCACCGCCAAGATCAAACTACCCAGAAAAGCCCCAGGCAGAGAAGTTGCCTCTTGCTCGTCGAAGCATGCTGCTTTCGGGGGCGCTAGCGCCTGGAGATTCAGTCCTGCTCGTGGAATCGTGGTGCTCCCGGACCCATGCCGCCCAAAGTCAAGACTTACTTTGTAACAATAAGGAGCGCCCCAGTCACACACCATGGAGAGGTTTGAGAGGCATTCAGGCGCCCAGACCCCAGGGAGGCTTGCATGACTGCAGACACAGTGAATGGTCGCAGGCGCCTCTATTGACAGATAATGTGGAGGAGCGTACGAGCGGCGCCGATGAATGACGGCCGCCAGCCTCAGCCTCGTGGAGGGCACCACATGTGGAAGGTGCAATAACTTGACACTAACTAATTATTCTTAGCGACCTTTCACATGTGCCGTATCCGACTCGGTACTCTCGTCCGGACTGGTTTAGAAGTACGGCTGGGAGCGGCGAGCTCGCTTCTTGACCAATGTCAGCTTTCCGCTTTACTAAATGAGATGCGGCCTCTAACTAAGCAGGTGATATGGTCGATCTTTCCGTGCCACTATGTGGATAATGTTGTTTTAAAAACCCATCAGCATACCCCCGCGATCAGCCGGCAATGGTGCACCTTGGCATCGAGGTTAATGGCCCACACTGTCGCGGAACAGCATCAATTTGGGAAACTGGGCTATGGCATAGTCCTCTTATATGTCAAGTGAGGGTTTATTTAGTATATGTGCGCTTATATAGTTGGTTAATTTTGAGTATAAAAAAGGAATATTTTCGTATTCTCTCTTGTTCAACACCAAGTTAGCATCTTACAGGGCTCTCCTCATCACGTACCATGGCCACCACTAAGACGTCGGCTAAGCGCCTTTTGATTGCGAATCGCGGCGAGATTGCAAACCGAATTTTAAAAACAGCACGATCCCTAGACTACTGCATCATTTCTCTTTATATGCCCAGCGATGCTTCCAGCCCTCATGTAACGGACGCCGACGTCTCCACCCCGGTGTCTTCTTACACCGATATTGACGAGATTATTGCCATCATTAGACGCCAGGCTGTAGATTTCGTTATTCCAGGATACGGCTTCCTATCTGAAAATGCAAAGTTTGCAGCTGCAGTTGAGGATGCCGGGGCTGTCTTTGTCGGGCCTGATCCTGAACACATTGTCACGTTTGGCATCAAAGACCGCGCGAGGGACTTGGCTGCACGCGTCGGCGTCCCCGTGTGCCCTGGTTCTGGCATTATTCAGTGCGAAGACGAAGCTGTATCAGAAGCTTCCAAGATTGGATACCCTGCAAGTGAACCTTTGATGCTCAGCCATATTTGGTATTCTTTGCGCTTGGTTCTAACATGCCTAGATTATGCTCAAAGCCACGGCCGGCGGAGGCGGAATGGTGGGTTAGCAGCGGCCGCGGGAGCGCGAAAGCGTCTGCATATGTCTAACTGTGTTTCAGGGTTTGAAAATATGCGAAAACGAAAGTCAAGTTCGCTCATCCTTTGCTAGCGTTGTAAGCCGAGGGGCCGCTCTGTTCTCAAACCCGGGCGTGTTTCTGGAACGCTACTATCCTGTGTCTCGCCACATCGAGATCCAAATCTTTGGAGACGGTCGTGGAGACTGTGTCATCTTTGGCGAACGCGAGTGTTCCATTCAGAGACGGCATCAAAAGGTTATTGAAGAATCACCCAGCCCATTCGTGGAGACCCGGCCTGAGCTGAGAGAAAGACTTGTCCGAGTCTCCCAACAGCTCGTCAGCAGTATCAAGTACAAATCCGCAGGGACTATCGAGTACCTTGTCGACGATAAAACCGGAGAGTTTTTCTTCCTGGAGATGAACACTCGTTTGCAAGTTGAGCACGGAATCACGGAGCTACGATTCGGCATCGATCTGGTCGCGCTGATGCTAAAGCAGGCGGAGCAGCCAGTGAACCTCGATGCTCTCAAATCGTTGGAGCCATCGGGTGCAGCTATAGAGGCTAGAATCTACGCAGAGAATCCCTTCAAGAGCCATCTTCCCAGTCCAGGCCAGCTGCAGCTGGCCGAGTTCGGAAGCGGCCCAGGCATCCGTGTCGACACCTGGGTGCAAACCGGAACCAGCGTATCTCTCGCATTTGACCCATTGCTTGCCAAAGTCATGGCTCACTCCGTGAACCGGCCTTCTGCCATTTCCAAAATACTCGAAGCCCTTTATGACACAAAGCTGCTAGGACTTGTAACGAACACGGACTATCTGCGGCGCATTTTCGAAGCTGCGTGGTTCAGCGAGGGAAAGACAACAACCAACGTACTGGATAGCTTCAGATACACGCCCCGAGCTATGGAGATTGTCTCTCCCGGGCCATCGACCACCGTTCAGGACTTTCCGGGAAGGGTGGGAGTAGGGTTCGGCATCCCCGAGGGAGGCCCTGCGGATGCCCTGCACGCCCGACTAGCAAATTGTGTGGCGGGCAACGATCCTGGCTGCGAACTACTCGAGATCACATTCGCCGGCCCCACCATCAAGTTCCATGAAAGAGCAATTATTGCATTGGCTGGTGGTGTTGTTGAGGTGCATGTTGACAATAACCCCGTGAGGATGTACTCGCGTATCGAGGTGTCTGCCGGCTCTGTCGTGGCTATTGGCCCCCTTTCGCAAGGATGTCGCACCTATCTTGCAATCAAGGGCGGCTTGCCTGGTATTCCTCAATACCTTGGATCCAAGTCAACAAGCCCTATTATTAAAGTTGGAGGGCACCAAGGCCGTCAATTGGTAGCGGGAGACATGCTGGACATAAGTGAGCCCGAAAAATTCGCCCCATTTGACTTAGCGACTTCACTTATTCCGGTGTTGGACTTGACGACAATCTATTGTCTATCCGGCCCACATGATTCTCCTGATATTATGACTACTTCGGATGTTGAGGCAATCTACTCATCTGAGTGGTCTGTCTCTCACCAAGTCTCCCGCACCGGAGTTCGTCTCGATGGTCCAAGACCTCAATGGGCAAGGAAGACCGGAGGCCAGGGAGGCTCTCATCCGAGCAACTACCTGGATTATCCGTATTCGTTGGGGGCTCTCAACTGGACAGGCGACTCCGCAGTCATCTTTCCGGCCGACGCGCCGTCTCTGGGCGGCTTCATCACGTCGCACGTTATTCCACGTGCTGATTTGTACAAGATTGGTCAACTAAAACCAGGCGATAAATTTCACTTTGCCCCAATCACGCTGCAGTCCGCAATGACCTTGCGCCAACGGCAGGAGGAGTACATCCGGCATGTGAAACGCCTTGCAGCTGGAGATTCAACTTCAGAAACCCCGGTAAGGCTGCAGCTTCAAGCAGAATGTATGAAACCAAGCACTGCGTCGATTGCAATCATTGGTACCCACAGAGATATCACAATTCGACAGGCCGGCGACTCATACATCCTGGTCGAATTCCTGCAGTCATTGCAACTTGAAGTCCGCTGCAAAGTGCAGGCAGTGACAGAAGCAATCAACGGTTCTACGATGAACGGAGTACAGATTGTGACACCTATTGGATGCAGTGAGTCTCGGCGCCAACACGCGTGGCCATAACCGAGCGAGGTCAATTTCACTAGACAGCTGACTTTTTTCACAGGTTTGCTGGTCCAGTATGATGGATTTATCATTTCTCAGGCACGGCTAGTTCAACAACTATATTGCGTACTGGAGAAATGTGACGAATCCTCATCGCTTTCAAACAGACTATCCAGCCGACACATAAGATTGCCCATGGTCTTTGATGACAAAGTCAACAGGGCTTCAGTCGAGCGATATATGCACACGCAGCGGCCGACTGCCTCGTATCTTCCCGATCCCGTAGAGTTTATTGCTCGCTCAAATGGTCTCAAATCCAAGCAAGAAGTGCTAGACAAAGTGCTCAGCACCAGAATCTTGGTCGTGGGTGTGGGGTTTTGGAGTGGCACGCCCATTGGCTTTCCGGTAGATCCTCGCTGTCGTCTGATGGTCCCTAAATTCAATCCATCAAGAACGTTTTCGCCCGCCGGGGGTCTTGGAATTGGTGGCTGCTTCTTTTGTTGCGATCCGACAGTAAGTTTTTCTTTCACGACGCTTCGGCGTGCCTTTGGCGGTCGATCGGTGCGAGCACGACAGATCTAACACGTATATACACAGGACGCTCCTGGAGGTTATGTCAACTTTGGCCGCACACTCCCCGGTTGGGATAAGTTCTGCGTCAATAAAAGCTTTGGTGATCGGCCATGGCTGTTTGAGAACTTTGACCAGCTGAGCTTCTACGTGGTGGACGAGGACGAGTTCGAAGGCATATACAGCCGCTTTCGGGCTGGGAAGTATCAGTTTGACATTACGCAGACCGAGTTTGATGTGGATGAGTACACTAGGTTCTGCAAAAGTGTTGCTGACGAGACGGCGGATTTCCGAGTACGACAAGAAGAAGCGACCGCAGTTGAAACAGAAAAGTTAGCACGCCTTGCACGATTCCATTTGTATTGCACGGCTAATATAGCCACTCTAGGGAGAAGCGGATATTTGCCCAGTGGCAAAACGAGCAAAAGGTTGAACGAGACAGTGTTCCGTCCTTGGAGGATATCGGTGTGTTGGATTTAGCCCCGCGAAACGAGCCATTGTATTGACACTTGCAGATGATACACTGAAGATCGAAGCCGCGATGCACGCCAGCATATACAAAATCAAGGTACAGAAGGGTGAAACGATCAAAGAAGGTGATATCTTGGTCATACTCGAGGCGATGAAAATGGAAATCAACATTAGGGCGTCGGCGGCCCAGGCTGGTTTGGTCGTGGAGAGTGTCATGGTGGCGCCTTGCGATATTGTGAAGCCTGGCGATGTGGTCATTGTACTATCACGACCGGTCGAGGCAGAACAGGAATAGTATCGAAAGTTACAGCATGAGGGACAAATTATCGCAGTCAAAATAACTTTTCACTACGGGACCAAATTAGAAGACAGCATGGCTTCAAACTCGCCATAGTTCACATTGTCGTAGCGCTCCATATGCTGCCAACAATGTTCCAGAGTCTCTAGTGCTCGGGAGACATGCTGTGAAGAATCAGTAAGGCCAAGCTTTCTGGAGCATGTTCTTGTGAATGCAATGTACCTTGAAACCGAAGCTCCTCATGCCGCTTAATTTCTGCCAACACAACTCCTGTTGGTGTTGGTCGACTGTGGCGATGCCTGCTGTAAGCAGTGGCCACACAACAGCGAGTTGGGTGATACCGTAAGAAAAGTTCAGTGTTAGTGTGAATACTTTGTCAACGGCAGATTTAATATCGTCATCATCGGCTGCGCGCTGAAGTCTTTTGGTGGCGATTCTGTCGAGATAGATGGCACATGCCAAGGCGTAGCTTTGGACGCAAGCGGTGACTGTCAGGATCTCAATCTCGTTGTCCTTTGCATCGAACGGTAGTTCCTTGAGGTCCTCCAATCGTAGGAATACATTAGGGGCACTTTCATGCCAGTTCCTCAGCCTGTATACAAGATCGACATGTATGGCGTCTTTTTGTCGTCTGTCAAGACCAGAACGCTGCAACTGGGCAAAGCTGCTAATTTCGGCCTGTATGGACATGAGTCTCGACCATGCACTGCGAACCTGTGCTAACTCCCGGTTCGCCGTACAGTGACTTGCTGCAAAGTCTGGAACGCCCAGGTTGTATTGCCATCCACCCCCTAATGTTTCCCAATAGTCACCCGCTATGAATGGGGCTTCGCCAGTCGCACAGGAAGCAGCGACGTCGAGGTATGACAGGAGAGATACTAAGAATCGCCGTATGGGCAGATTATCATTGCCCAGAGTAAGCGCACTACTTTTATTTCGGTTGGCCACAGTCAGGCCCGGAGAGTACATGGCTTGGGCAATTTGACTGGCTCCTCGTAGGTGGACCTTCCAGGAAGCGTCGGTAGCGGACATTTTCTCGTACATGCAAAGCAACAGGCATATTGCCAATAGCTCAAGACTAGCAGCCTGCCCGTCGAGTGAAAGAAGAGTTTGTCGAAGCTGCGACACGACGCTGGCGTACATTTTGATGGCTGCAGCGCGGTGCTCGGAGCGCTTCTCCGTCCGGGGGAGACTGGCAAGGTGCATGGCTCCGAGGGCTTCCATGGTGCTCTGGAGGAGAGTGGAATTCTCGTCTCCCACGAGCCTGAGTAGCATCCGATAGGGGTTGCAGTTGGAAGGCGTGTCAAAGATGATGAGGAGTGTGGATACAGTGAAGAGGTAGTGCTGGTAATACATGGCATTCTGGTTGCCTTGTACCTGGGCTGGCAGCCGGAGCTGGAACGAGGGTACGTCCATGCCACCAGTCGTTGGAACGGCTTGGGCAAAAGAGGATTGAGGCAGCCCATCAGGCGATGATAGAGTGCAGCCAAAAGAACCATCCAGGCCGTCCGATGAAGCACCGGCCATGTCGGGGCTACCATGCTGAACGGCCATGATCAAAGTGGTGGCCGTGGGCTTGATGCCCACATTGTGGTCGACAGAGACTGGAACGAATGTGAGGCTAAAGGTGCAATGCATGTTTAGTCGCGCGCAATTTGCACAACAAGGCGTCTGCTCGTCGCACTTTACGTGCCTCTTGCGACAGTTGAGGCAACCAGTGAAGACTCGCGGATGCCATCTCCTCTGCCGTCCAGCTGAAGCGTTCCTGGGCTGCCTAGTCGTGGGCGCAGACGCTGATTTTCGAGGTTGCATTTTCAGAACAGCATTAAGATGGTGATGAGCTAACAGCGATGGTTAGACTGTTGAATAGGAATGGCGACAGGTTGGAAGTTTTTTTTTGGCATGGACGCAAGGAGTCATGACGGGGTGACGCGGGGATCAACTACCCGCAGATGACAGCTGTTTCTGCCATTCATCAGCCACCAGTTGATTATTGGCAATTGCTGCAAAGTGGTGTGCAGCCCACGACCAGGTCAATCAATTGCGCGGTCCGGGGTGCGTGGCTGAATAAGGGCTTGCCTTGCGGCGTCTAGGGGGTCGTTTAGCATTGTAATTTATCACAAAATAGCAAAAATGTTAGTCGTATGCAAGTTCTCAAAATGCAGACGGATGGAAGTCTGGTTTGTTGTATCCGTAGAGACGCGTGAAACTTGCCACTGTTGGGTGAGGTACGGGAGCTAATAATCGCTGCGTTATAAGCGCTGAAATTCGGGGCAACTAACAAAGACACTCGACAAGAGCGATGCATGCATCATATATTTACTTGCGAGGGAAAATTTGAAAATTAAAATTAAGGACACTGGTCTGCGTTTGTACTTGTACGCCACGCTGATCTGTCTCCGTGGGTCAATTAGAGGCCATGAGCTGACATTACACAAGTCGCAGAACGTACTCGGCCAACGGAATTGAGACCTACCATAAAGCCGAGTGAAACTGTTTTCGTCAACTTGAACCGTCGTTGTCATCGCCTCTTCCTCATTGGTGCCGCGACAGTAAGTCGGCATCTCGCCTTTCGTGGCTTCGCGGCCTGAGTCATGGCGTCAAATTTATCGACGACAAGGCTTAGTAAGGTAACGCGGACAAAGGGTCCCAGCTTTGAATGCTCCAAAAAGAATATTACTTGAACGTGACAATGGAAGGGGACGCTCAAGCGTGCTCATCAGCGTCGCGGATCAAGCTCTTATAAGTATACTACTGTATGACGACATCTGCCCCACGATAGCTGAAAGCCGAAACCGCAAACCGTCAACTTATCCTCTCGGTAGCTCTTTGTTCCACAAGTCACCAAATCAATACAAAACAATGTCCCCAAGCGCAATCTCACCTCTTGTGTCCGTCAAGGCGCTCACATTTGACGTCTTTGGCACGACCGTCGACTGGCGTACCTCGGTCATTGATGAGCTGGAGCTGCGCATCCATCGCAAGCTCAG
The DNA here is from genome assembly GCA_037289395.1 of Beauveria scarabaeidicola. NCBI lineage: Eukaryota > Fungi > Ascomycota > Sordariomycetes > Hypocreales > Cordycipitaceae > Beauveria > Beauveria scarabaeidicola. The sequence goes on along the minus strand of JAEIJG010000294.1, from coordinate 11,060 downwards.
TACCGCGGACGGCGACGGCGCTCCATCCGCAGGCTTGCGCGAGCGCCTTGAGCATCTCAACGGCAATTATGCTGGCGGCGAGACCGACCAAGAGAGCTGGACGGCTCGTTTCGCCGACGCGTGGAGGTCCTCGTACTGGCTCTTTGTGCGGTCGCAGGCCCGCGCGGGGGTTCAAGCCGCGGCCACATTTAAGACCACCGAGGAGCACTTCCACGACAGCCTGATTGATATTCTGCAAGAATGGCAGCTCGAGGGCCTATTCTCCGAGACGGAGATCAAGTCATTGAGTCTGGTGTGGCACCGCCTCGCGCCCTGGCCCGACACCGTCGAGGGACTGGCGAGATTGGCAGGGCCGCCTCTGGGCCTGCAGACAGCAACGCTGAGCAACGGCAGCACGAACCTGGTGCGGGACCTGAACGATTTTGGCGACTTGGGCTTCAAGCATCTATTCTGCGCCGAGTCGCTCAAGGCCTACAAGCCGGCGCCCGAGACGTACCTCGGCGCGGCCAGGGAGCTGGGTCTGCGGCCTGACGAGGTGGCCATGGTCGCGGCGCACATGGCCGACTTGGAGGCGGCGAAAAAGGTTGGCCTGCGGACCGTGTATGTGGAAAGGCGAAAGGAGGAGGAGTGGCATGCGGAAAAGCTGGCAGAGGCCAAGGCCTGGGTTGATCTCTGGGTCAAGGAGGATGAGGGCGGCTTTGTCACGCTGGCGAAGCGGCTCGAGGAGCTAAAGGCAGAGTAGCGATGATAATATGACTATATCCCTGAATTATGACCATCATCCCGAGGCGAGCTGATTAGATTCGTAGCAACTCTTGTCATGCACTGATTCTTGTTATTCTAATGTGATGTCAGACTTGTTGGAAAAGCAAAGGCCTAATAATAAGAGACGCTATTAAAAGTCAACCAACCTAGCAATGATATCAATTTCCTTTGCCATTTTATAAGCTATCTGTTGCGTCTACTCCGTACCTTAGCAGGCACTGCAACGTGGCCTCCTCGTGGGCTAGGACCTAGGAGGATTCTATATATATAGATTAAATATATATATAATAACTAGTATAAATCCTTTATAATCTCTAATTTAACAGTAATTATTATAAGTTATTCTAATAATTATAATCCAAAGCTTTATATTATTAAACTTAATATATAATAGAAGTAAATAAGAGCTATTATAGATAATAGTATTATTAAAGACTAAGAAGAGACTATTAACAGCTCCTTATTATAAAGAATAGAAATTAAATATAAATAAGGTAAAAAAGTTATTTTTAAAAATCTAAAGAGGGAATAGTCCTATTTATCTATAGTCACACTATTAAATCCTTAATAAGCTCTAGTATAGCTCGTTAGTATATAAGTAATAAAGCTATGAATTCTAGGTATATAGGGCGTCTATATATAGACGATTTTAAAAGCTGGGAATTCAGGTGCGTAGGTCGTCCACGTGTGGACGACTCTAAATTACACCTTTTCGCTTACCTTAACCCTCGCTAACTGGTGTGGTTTAGCCATAGTTATGTAAGTCAAGGGGCGTAGAGTGAGCCGTCGCTACTGAGTTGGTGGCGTTTGCGTTTGCCCTGAGATTGGTTCGCGTTGGTGATAGTGGGCAAGACCTGCGAGCTAGAGCAATGGTCATCATCGATTTCTTCATTGTCTTCATTGTCTTCATTGTCTTCATTGTCTTCATTGTCTTCATTGTCTTCATTGTCTTCGCTGTCGCTGGCAGTAACCGAACTGAAAAGGGGCAAGCTGTAGGCGCGTATAGCAGAGAACAAATTGCAGAAGTGAGAGCCTCGATGGGCGCCTTTGAGCAGGCAGAACCAACGAGTGGAAGTCATGTAAATACAAGTGTCTTCGGGGTACTGGGCTGCTAAAGCTTGACGGCGTGCAGGGGAGTGTTCGTCGAGAAAGGCGTGGTACTTATCGGCGGCGCGAAAGTGGATAAAGCGGGAGAAAACGCTGCAATGGGCGACGAGAACGATGCTAGCAGACAGGTTAAGGAATAGACATGGCGGGGAAGGGGGAGCGGACGGTACTCGTTTCGTAGATGGGAAGGGTTAGCGCGCATGGCGGTGATAGCCTCGACTAGGTATTGAGCCAGAATTTCGTTTGTGATGACGGGATGGATTTCGCTGGTGGCTCGGTCGTAGTCAACGGCCGTAGAGGCTATTTTGGATTCACGGATGATGACGGAGGGATCCGTCAGGAGCCAGATGTTGTTAGGCTGCGTCTCATAGTGGGCGAGCCCACCGTCGTCCCAACTCGTGATTCTTGCAGAGCCAACCTGGGCGGTGTAGCGGACTGCGTTGAGGCGTGCGCGGATTTCGGCGTTGTGGTTAGGGTCGGGGCGCGGCTGCTGAAGGCAGGAGAGACCATAGGTGTCAATCATGTAGGCGAGATAGTTGGTGAGGGATTCGGGCACGTTGCGAAGAAGAGCAAAAACCTCATCGTCGAACTCGTAATCAGCGGAATACCCGGAGGACGAAGAAGGCCTGGGTGGGGAAGACGAGTCTGTTGGCAAGGAGGGTGAAGAGCTGAGGTTCTGTGGCTGTGGGACGGAGGGGCGGGGGCGCAAGGCGTAGGACTTGGTGAGAAGTGGATGACCTGGACGGACGCAGTCGGCGAGGGCGGTCCAGAACTGGGCACAGGGCATTTTGTCGAGCTCGGCGCGGGATTTCCGCAGGAGACTCTTGGTGTCCACATGCTGGACGGCGTCGTTCAGCCTGGCGTGGTCGAGGAGCTGAGGCGAGCTGGTTGAATGGCATCGGGGGCATGCATTGGCGTGGTCGTGAGCGAAGGTTGGCAAAATTTCCGGGTTGGCGTCGTTGATCGGGTTGGTGAGGAGACGGAAATAGGGCAGATGGGCGGGCCTAGCGTTGCTGGCGGAAGCTTGCAAGTCGTCGCGGGTTAGCTGTCCGTACTCGCGTTGGAAGAGAGGCAGCTCTATGTGGGAACGGGCGGCGTAGATGGTTGGTGCCATAGTACGGGCGACGAGGTGAACAATTTTATCAAAACTCCAAATCGCTTTTTAGAAAGTTTTAGGATAGGCCAACACCACCATTAGTACCGCTTTACTTATAAAACCCCGCTACTATTCCCGTCACAGTACCAATACTACGCTAGTCACTGTACTAGTCACTGGGGCCCTGGTGGCGGAGTGGTTACCGTCGCAGGCAGCCTTCGTGGATCCCACGGAGGTAGCTAGTTCGAATCCAGCTAGGGTCGCAATTCTAACCTGTATCTACTACGACATAGTAGCGTATTCCACCTTACGTCAGTAGGGGCGTGATCTGCTACGTTAACGGTAGCGAGATTGACTCTAAGAAAAAGTCACGTCATCTACCACGATACGGTAGCGTTTAGCCTACGAGATGGCTTCCACCGAGGGTAGCGTTCTTATATAGCTTCTTTAAGATAGAAGGCCACTAGAAGTAGGAAAATAACACATATACTATAGGGCAGGATATAGGGGTTTTTACTTAGAATTCTAGGGTTTTCCCCTGTATCTTAGGCAGTATATATACTATAGAGGTACCGTATAGCCTATAGGCTAATCAGAGTAATACACATATATACATATGTACTAGTCACTGTACTATTTAGTCGCTGTACGGAGTACGCTGTGTGTATAAACTGGGCCCCTAAGCTAAAAAACTGATTTTTGGAGTTTTGTACGGAGTAGGTAGACGGGTTCGCGTTGCTGGCCTTACCTTAGCGGGATTTATGAGGAAGTAAAGTGGAGCGTTGTTCACAAGCATGTTTTGGGGGAACGGAAGCAGGAACCTGCATCCTCCATCTACAGGAGACCCACCCACCTGCTGGCTGACTGTTGAGAGGAAACAGTGGACAATGGTGTCAGGAATTGGTATGAGAAAAGGCGACGGGTATGGGAGATGCACTAATCGCGAGGATAGCGGCAACGACGACGATGACGACGATGACGCGCGGTAAACGCGCTCGTGCGGACGATGACGGCGGTGGCGACTGCGATACCGAAAGAGAGACAAAGCGAATAACGGAAGCACCAAGGAAAATACGGCGGATTGCGGCGGATTCGGCAGATGAGCCCAACACTCGCCAAAGGGCCATTGCATCGGAGAAGAGGGCTGATGAGCTGGTCATCTTACGGTTGCGAGAATCGGCGGTTCTGTCGAAGCAAGCCGCGGTCAAGGGATGGATGGAGATCAATGATCTACGCCCGATAAGGTACGTGTGGATAAGAAGACAGCCAACGATTTGGACTGACGGGCGCGACAAGTGCATACAAAAACGGGGAGCCAAGAAGGGACGTGAGACTAGCAGAGGAAGGAGAATGGTTGTGGAGTGTGCGGGCGAAGGGTAGGCACAGAGCTGTGGTGGAGGTGGAGGGTATTTTTGAGGCAAAGGGGAAGGGTTACGTGGGGTACATACGGATGGATAGGGTGCCGCGGAGGACGGTCGTGGAAGAGGTGGAAGGCAGGGAGGAGGATGCAGAAGACCGGACTTACCTTGGTTGGGTGGTTCTGGGGCTACGTCAGCTGGAAGAGAAGAAGCGAGAGAGGCGAGAGCGAGAGAGGCGAGAGCAAGAGAAGCAAGCGTTGAGCAAGGGAGAGGAGATGACGGAAGCGTTGGAGCGGGAGCGGGAGAGTGAGAGTGAGGGTGAAGTGTACCTGGTGGTGGTGCCGCGAGGCAAGGTTTCTGTGATTCGACTGTATACCGGGCGTGTATCGAGGAGAGTGTTGCTAGATCAGGGTAAAGAGGACAGGCTAGGGTTACTGCGGCGAGCCCTTACCGCGCGCGAACCCAACTCTACACTATCAGGAGAAGAAGGGCTCTGTGGCGTTGCCCTTGGTTACGTGCAGATAGATTTAACAAAGCCACGTGCGGCAAGCCTCTTCCGAGGGTTTTTCCTAAAGCATGGCCTTTTGCCCGGCTATACCCGTTGAGGTATTAGAGGGCGGTTCGGGGTCGGGTTAGATGGGCAGATAGATAATGGAGAAAGAAAAAAAAAACTTGGCAGAAAAAAAGTCAAGTGGCTAATGATCATGAAAGCAAGAGTGGGTGGTTGTGGAAGCTACGGTGGGATGCAGGGTTCACAAAGTTGAGGGATAGATAGAGCCGATTGTAGTATCGACGACGACGACGGAGAATTCTAGTCATTTACAGACGACAAATTCATTGTTTCTTTGTAAGCTTTAGTCTTTCTGGAAATTTAAGAATATATCAGATCTGATCCTAACTATCTTTTGTCAACCTTTTGTCCTTTGTTTCTTTGCAGGCAATGCCGAGGCTGGTAATATCTTGATGCTTTTCGAACTCTGCAAGCTCGTGAGTGGTGTGAGAGTGGAGCGGCGAGAACGGATCCCTGCGGCTGGACGCGCTACTCATTCTATTCAACAGCGCCTTCATTGTCACCGGCCCGGGCTCCAAAGGGCAATTTTCATCAAGTCAACCTTGACATGGGACAGCTGGTAACTACGCTCGAACACGGCTGTAGTAAGAGACATGATGAAGTTTGCCGCTGCGCGAGTTAAAGCACCTATTGAACTCGTTCAAAAAGGTTTCTCTAGAGTCGATTGGCCTTTTCGTGATACCATTAAGCCTAGCGCCGGCAGCAACTCATAAGGCATACGGTCGGAGTCTGCGGTGTCATAGACACACCAGCGTGAGAGTGGCGGAGGTATGGGAGTCCTAATATAGATTTGCGGAGGATTTGCGGAGGTTGTATTCCACGTTAACCCTTAATGTGACTTGGAACTTAATGCTGCCTGTCGTTAAGGGCACTAGTAGGTAATGGTGATATTGCGTGAGGTTTGCCGCACTCGTCTACTGAAAACCGTGATTTTTGGCTCACAATCTACTAGTAGACAGCTGAAAAATGTATATATAGGTATAAAGGATTCAAAGCCGAGATGGAAGAGAAAATGTCGAGTGAGTCTAGGAAGTGCCACTGTCAAGATTCTCTACAAGATTTGTGTATTTGTGTTTCTGTCGAGAGTCAAAATTCTTGTTCTTCTCTTAGTCAAATCAGTCTTGAAAAAAGATCGGCCTGCCTGTACATCCCACACAGCAGTGTGCTGCACTAGAAGGAAAAGAAAAACAGAAACCAAACTTCTGCTCGTGCACAATGTCAGACCATCCAACGGCCCATCCAACAGCTGTTGTTGGACTGTCTGCGCGGAACGATACACAGCTATCAACAGCGGCGGGAAAGTTGGCCGTTGACGAAATCAATCCTTGGTCCAGCCTTCGACGTGGTTAGGGCACGTCTTTTTGCCGCAGTCGCTCATCTTGACCGTGCCCGTGCTGGTGCTTGAACTGTACATGCATTCGTTGACGAGTCCATAGGCGACAGACTCCTTGATAGCAGCCATTTTGGAGAAATTTCTAGTGCCTGATAGTTGATGGTAGCATGTAAGTACAGTTTGCAGAATTTTCTGTAAAATTGTTCCGACAGTGTAACAAAAGTGCTTGACGATGGAGAGTGTGACTGAAGCGTTGAGCGATGAGCCACAACAACAAAGTCGAATAGACTATTGTAACTTGAGGCTAATGGGCGGAAGAAAGACGGCTTATAGAGATACTCCTACCTGAAGGATATATACAGCTAGAGAAGAGGAATTAAAGGTGAAGATGAGGTGCTAGAATTTGATTATACTGATGATCTTGAGGAAAGAAGCCATGTCGAGGTTGGAAAGGAAGCTATAAAAAAACTACTTGTTGAAGAGAAAGGCTTAAATAAGCCGCACCATTTATTAGGTTAAAGGTGCTGGGTCTTTGGTATGCCTTGGACCTTTGGTATGCCTTGGACCTTTGGTATGCCTTGGATCTTTGGTATACCTTGGAAGAGCTTGCTTGACCTACCATGTGCTTCGACATGTGACCTACTATGTGCTTCAAATCTGACCTACTACCAGTACTCTGCTTCAACAGCACCCATAAGCACCCATAGGGTAGGCTGTGTAACAACTAGCCAACTGCCGAGATTCAGAAGTTGGCTACTGCAGGACACACCAAGTTAGAGCACCTTGACACCATGCCGAAGTAGGTCCCTATCATTGATGACGACTTGACGCCACATTGACCAGCTTTGGCAATAACAAGGGCAGCGCTTTTCCAAAGGAAAAAAAAGAAAACAAAAAACAAATAGATAGGGACACTGCATGGCTGAAGGCGTCCATCTGTCGCACTCTAAAACGAGATGGAACATCCTTGATAAGCGTGAATTAGCCATGACAGGCCAAGGAACCACGTTGCAAACACGTAATGTTTGGATGCATCGAGAATAGATTGGGTGGCACTTCTAGCCTCTAGGCGACCTGCATCCAGCGGCATGGATGTCTGTGCCGCCGAGAGATTGGGAACGCGAAAAAGGCGAATGATGGCACTGCATAAAGAATATAAAACAATGCAAACAAGGTTGTAGGTTGCACGAGACCTACTGTACTCTATACATATGTATCTGCGGAGGATCTAAAGCAATTGTCTGAGCGTCGGCTGTCATTTTCCAGCTGAAGTATTACTATTTACTAGTTGTGTTCACCCTGTTTGTTGCCTGCCAGCCTGCGAGCCTGATGGATGCGACGAGTCGCGCGGGGCGCGCTGTGACGGTTGGCGCACTCTACATTTTCATGCGCATGTGTGTCCGAGCACAAAACTTGGTGAACTAAACCAGTTGGAGAATTGTCATGGTGCATTTTCCGAGGTCCGCAGAAGGCGCGCGCATTAACTACGGATGACTGCGTTGGGCCTCGATCCGCAAGTTACATATCATCGCCACCGCAGCCAGAGAGACATTGGGAATGAAGAAAAATAAGGACGAGTTTGGGTATCCACGCATGGCTTCAAGACTTGGACATGTGCGCTCCTGCAGAGCCGTTTTCCTTTTTGCTCGGCAGTTGCTGAGACGGACGAGGAAGGTCATTGGGCCAGCGCGCGGGGTTGGCCATGGAAGATTTAAAAACGGAGAAAGGCTAAAGGTTGCCCCGATTCATCTCAACAAACGAGATGAAACCCATGTCAAAGAAAAAAAAGACGCATTCGAAACCGCCACTTTTCGAGTGACGTTTTCGAGTGACATTTTCGAGGGACGGACATATTGAAATTATCAAGGACTTTGGACCCTGCCTCTCAAGCCATGATAAACCGGCGGCTGATGAGAGCCCATGTCCCTGCCGTTTCATCGTGCATCAGCATCTGGGGAAGCGAGAACAGACCAAGCAACCGAGATTGGTCTTAATTACAATCGCTGGTGCATCGAGTCGCCAATCAGTACGTATGTACTCCGTACGGAGTATTCTTAGCTGATGCGCGAAAAAGATGCAAGCATAGTCAAGTGCTGTGCAAGCGCCGACAAGCACCGCAGCTTATGCTTGCACGTGGCTTGCACGACTACAATGAAAAAGGAAGGATGATGAGAAAAAAAAAAGTAATGCAATGCTACAGTGCCATTGACAGCTGTCCAATATACCAGTTATGCCGTGCAGTCAATGCAAGTGATGGCTGCCGAGGACCAATCAGAAATCTTGCTGCCTGAGCATACCAATAGAGGAAAATTGGCCCTGGGGCCCCCAAAAGGCTAGATTCGGCCGCAAGGCAGTCCGTGTGCCTTTGGCCCTTTGTGCATCCCAGTGGCTTTTGGAGAAGCGGCCTTGGCCAATTCTTGTCTTGATTCCTTGGTACATAGCATAACAAGTGTCAACTGGCAAGCATCAGGCACATCGGTTATGCCATCGTCAGCCTGCCATGCAAAGGCACCCTTTGGCACAGCGCCAATCGTCGGTAAGCCGAGCGTCCGCCACAGCAGCACGGGTTCAAGGTTGGCGACAAGTTCTTTTTCATTTGTCCATGTCAATTTGGTAAAGTAGTGCCCAGGTTGACCTCCACCTGCGTGGCTTGCGCCAAGACCATTGGAAGCACCTCATGGCTTGTCGATCTGTGGGAGAAACAAGAGCAAATTCCATGTTGCTTGTGGGCAATGCCTTTTTTTTTTTTTCCTTTGCACCAACTGAGGCTAGCGATAACAAATGATTATGCCATGTTCTCGGGCCCTCTTCCTGTGTGCCGCCAGGTATCACCTTACTGATAGCATCAAGGGAGCCATCAATCGATGCACGTCGGGATCCTATTCATCCCCGCCATAGTGAGCGATATGCAGGCCTTCTAGATTTGGCCAGCCTCGGGCACGCTGTCTCTTGTTATTTTTGACATTTGAAACAAGCTGGAAATGGACAAGGACTGTGGGATGGCGCCACACCATGTGTTTGGTGGCAATGGTGGGAAGAGACTCGTTCCCCATGCCCATCCATCCGGACCATCCCCATCGCCTTCGCTCTGTCCCGCTCTAAAACAGTGAAAAGATTTGCTTTGTCCGAGCACCGGCCCGGCCCCTAGCCCGAGGATAGAAAAGGCAACCAAGCGTTGGTGTGGCTCGACCCAAATTAAAATGTCCACTTGGTTTTGTGGAGGGTGGCTTCTCGTCGCCTCTATTCCGGCTGATTCTTGAATATTCAGAGTTCTTTGGCCCTGGACAAGGGGCAGTGTGATTGACCTTGCATGCGCAATTTGTGAAGAACAGTACAAGGATTACAGCCAAGTGAACAAGACTAGGCCTGCAAACGTACCTGATTCGACCAGGTGACGCTGTACGGATTACGTCCATAGTACTCCGTAATTATCGGGGGTACAATGCCATTTTTCGTCTGATGATTATCCTGTCAGCATCGCTGACACGGGCGCGCAACGCGCGAGGTCGAATAATATTATTATTACTTGACCAACAAAGTTTGCCTGGGACATGCGGGCGCCATACTGATATTCTTGGGCGTCGGCGGATCAATGTTGTTGTCCATCATTACGCGACTGTCAGACTGCACAATCAAGTCGAGCATTCGCTATGAATTCCGCTTGAGCATCTCCAGCTTTTGGCGTGGTTCATCGTCCCTGATATGCAACAAGGCGCATGCCATGAACGACGCGCGGGCCATGCTTTGGCCGGTATTATTGTTTGTGCTCTGAGTGATGAACGCCTCTGGTTACTGGTAAGCTCGGCGGTCGGGCAGGGAACAAGTAAATTGGCAATGCAAAGGGGTGACTGTACGAATACTGGTTACTGGGTAGTTGGAGGAGAGGGCGGATGTGTTCCGACAGGCTGGGCCAGGTAATGAGTACATACTGCATAATAACCGTACAATACGGCCAACCTCTGCCTAATATTCAAGGCGATGCAACTCAGGCATGACAAGATCCTTGTACTGGTAGCAGCGGCCCGTTTGACCAGGAGCCAGTGGCACTGAACCCTGGTTAGCATGCAGCACCAGAACCGGACCACCATGGACCGGGGCACAGCGGTTGGCTGTCATGAACCATGCTCAGATGGGAGATGAAAAGGAGTATTCGTACCATTCATTGGTAACCAGGGAGCATGTACTCAGTACCAGGAGGTAAGCCTCGCAGGCTGTGCCCATCACTATCACAACGTTGGGGTTTGCTGCAGTCTAGTTGCCTAGGCTGGGCCGTGGTGCGTCTGGTGTCCATGCGTCTTTTCGTCTTTTCGTCTTTTGCTACCAATAGAGTAGTCAGTTAGGGCGTGATCGTAAGAGTTAGTCTCAGCCAATTTGCCTACGACTTTATCGCAAGCAGCGTAGATCCTTACTAAATTTAGTATAGCGCGCTTACTAAAAGTTATATAGACTTTATATAACTTAAAGATAGAGGTATCTTTTTATAAGGGCTTTAGAACCTACTAAATTTAGCTAGGAAGCTACTTTTTTCTACTATTTATCTTAAGTCCTAGGCGTAATAAAGTCCTAGCTAAGTTAGGTAGGAATTTATTATACCTATAACTTAAAATAAATTATAGAACCCCTCTAAACACTATAGAGCTCTTAAATAAGGTTATTAATAAGGTTATTTATATATCTATAACCCTTCTAATAACTAAAAGAGCTACTATAATACTAGTAATTAATAAAAAGTAGTTATACTAGCTTATTATCTTATTAACTATATATAAATTAATAGGATTTAATAAATCTAAATTTAATTATAATAATATAATACTCTTAGATTAATAT